>APFE030400811.1:172839-186350 GCA_000404065.3 Pinus taeda | reverse complement strand
ACCCTAGTGAAACATGGCTATTCACCTTTGGCGTATATTATAAAATATATGTTCACTTATGTACTTTTGACTCGATTAATGTTCTCCACTTAAAAAGTAAAACTTACCATTCACATAAAGAGAATTTGTATTCCTTTTGTTTTTCTTTTACTTTTAAAATACCATGGGCAATTACCATGGGTTGGTTTCTAAAACCTCCATCAACATTTTCCACATAAAAAGTAAAACTTACCATTCACAAAAGGAGATTGTATTCCTTTTTGTTTTTCTTTTACTTTTAAAATACTATGGGCAATTACCATGGGTTGGTTTATAAAACCTCTGTTAACGTTTTCCAAGTAAAAGTAAAACTTACCATTCACATAAAGAAATTTTGTATTCCTTTTGTTTTTCTTTTACTTTTAAAATACTATGGGCAATTATCATAGGTTTCTAGGTTTCTTAAACCACGGGCTTGTCAACCACTTAATGAGGAATCAAGATAATATTATTTACTCTTCTTTCTCTTAGGTATAGTTTTAAATATATTTGGAAAGATTCCCTTTTAACTTTGTCATGCACTTTTTTATCAATAATGTAGAACCTTTTTATATATATGAATGTTCTCCTTCAAAATTTACATCGGGCTATATTTATTTTATTTTTTTTAAATTTTTTTTTATTTTTTTAATATTTATATGTACTTCTTTTAATTTTATTTTTTTCTTTGACTATCGTATTCTTTTCCTCCTTTTTTTGTTTTTGTTTAATGGCCAAAGCCTTAAATGAAAAAACTGGTGGAATGGAGAATCTCCAAGACTGGTGTAGCAAAATGCTAAAATCACGATGACAACAAGGTTGACGATAGGTTGATGGCCAAAGGCCCGATCAGATGTAGCTCTGACACCAATGTAATGAGTCTAATGACCAAAAGTCGTATACGCAGTGGAAATATTTAAAATACTTCGTAAACAAAGACATGCATTGTAGGACAGTAATTGTAATTGTATATTGAATAAATGAATTGATGTAGGATGAGTACAAATGAGAATGAGGGTCCTGTATATATAGCCAAATAAGTACCCTTTCACAAACAGGGACGTCTTTAAGACATGCCTTTTCATTATTAACTAACTAACCATTAGTTAATTTACTTTTATCTATTATTATATTTATATTATTATGATTATTATTCATTATCTATTTTTATTTATTTTTACATAATTTATGTTCATAACAGTAGGAATAAATCTGATAAAGTGCATGAAGGGTTTCTAACTAAGTAAACTTAGAAACTTCAACATATCCTCACCAAGGCCCTTGGAAAGTCAAAATTTGACTACTTCAGGGAAAAGATGGGGATGGTAAAGAACCCCTTTCAGAAGTAGAAACGAGTGTGTTAGCAACAAGAATGAGTTGCAGTGCAAATACAGTATTGGGAGAAAGGACCAGCAGCAGCACAAATGCAGAGGGAGTTGCAGTGTGAATGCAGTGTTGGGAGAAAGGACCATCAACAGTACGGATGCAAAGGGAGTTGTCGTACAGATGCAATAGTGGCAGTAGCAGAGTCATGGGTAGCAGTACAGGATGCAACAGTGCAGAGGATGTTGGACAGGGAGGCTTAGCATCAACACAGGGACCAATGCTAGATGATCAGGGTGATACTCAGTAAGGAGTATTACTAGAGCACAGTCCTCGCTAAGAGGGAGTGTTTACTTGGGGTAGCATCGGATGTGCTCTAGCCACAAAAATTGATGGAGAGGCTAAAACACGTGAGATCTCCAATACCCAGAAAGGGTTTGGGTAGATTCTAAACAGTTTGGGAGATATTAAAATAATTAATAATTTTAATGGAGTCCCTAAGTCTAAACTTAAGGAAAATAAAATATTAATGTCTATTAATATAAAACTATGTTAGAATGGTCCAAAAGTCATGGATCAACCCAGATCTAATCTTAGCCATTGAATAGGGACTTAATCTCGTCTATTGATTTGTCAACAAGAAAAGTATAAGAGGAGGCTTGAGGGTCACTTGGACGATACACTGAAGGAGATCAGTCAGTTCAATTTCTGGAGCGGAGTTTGCTGAGAAATTGAACCAGTGGTTTGCAGAGTAGTCAGGAGGCAGCAAGTACGGAACAGAGAGATAAGAGATCAGCACAGAGGCAGGAAAGGCAGACGCAGGGCCAGAGGAAGCCACGCATAGACAGCAGAGACTGCGCAGAGCTAGCAGGGCCTGCGTCATCCACGCAGAGGCTGCAAGAGTGACGCAGAAGGGTAGAGTGGTTGCACAAAGTCCTAACAGGCTGACGCAGAGGGTTTCAGGTCACGCAGAAGTCAGTAGGGCTGACGCTGGCTTCAGAAGAAGTACTGGAAAATTTGTCTATCTGTGGGTAAGCTAGTTTGGCACCCGGTTGTACTAGAAAACTGTTGAATAATAAAATCCTCCCTTGCTGCACCGGTTTTCCCACATTGGGTTTTCTGGGGACATTAGTCCAAAATAACTGTGTCAATGTGTTGATTCGTGTGCATATGTTTGTTTCTGTATTACAGTGTGATATCTGCAGCAGTATTTATTTTAATGTTTATTGAAGTAATTTCATGAATGACTTATGGTGAAATAAGTAGGAAAAGTAAATCAGTTGCTATAGTGATAGAATTTTCACAGGCCCAACGACATGTATTGTTGATCATTCGACCTCTTGAGAGGCTTATTCTTGGGTTTATGAGCTAGTTTGGTTGGCTTGTCACCAAAAATTAGTTATTTTGCACATTATTTTATTTTAGGGGCTAATGTAGACCTAATTAGCTAAATCAAACTCATTAGAGGTGTATAAATAAAAGTGATAAGGATTCATTTTAGCATCATCACTTAGATTTGGAACTTGTATCTCTTTAGATATTTTCGCTATCCTTCTTGGAGGGCGATTTTTTGGAGCATGGAATGAATTTTGATGTTTGGATAATTTTCATGTCTTGGAGCTTCTTGATGGCAAGTTTTTGGATGGTTGGATATATTCTTATACATGTAAGTACATTTTAATGTTATTCTTTATTTTTAATTTTGTCACATACATTGTTCCTGGGATTTCGCTATACTAGGGCTTATTTGTTGCATCTCTTATGTGAAGTT
This sequence comes from Pinus taeda, assembly GCA_000404065.3. Classification (NCBI taxonomy): domain Eukaryota; kingdom Viridiplantae; phylum Streptophyta; class Pinopsida; order Pinales; family Pinaceae; genus Pinus; species Pinus taeda. Next base: position 183,238 of record APFE030400811.1, on the reverse strand, counting down.
CTAGAAATTTTGTTTTAGATAGTGAATGCTTCATGTATGGGCCATGTATAATGACTGAATGTTCCTAGAGATGTTTCATTACTAAAATTCATCTTGACAAGCCATTTATCTTGCAAAACGAAGTATAAAGTCTTTGAAATTGCTTTTGTTGTTGCCCTAATACCAAGCAAAGTTGTCTTTGAGGCCTCCTTGACCTCGAAATTCAAAGGTCCATAGTCATAATTCTACCTGACTCCAATCTCCCCAAAGGATTAGGCACTGGTCCACCATAAGGTGATCATCTTGAACCTATTTTCCTTCTCCCCTTTCCTCTTCTCTAGGTCTAGTCCTCTAGGTCATCTAGGGCATCAATTATCTCACAATCTAGCCATCCAAATACTTCGATTTTTGGTCCACAATTGTGTTGGTGTGTCCTCAAGAAGCCCGCCAAATTTCATGAGATTCCAGCGGTGGGATATTGAGATATCACAAGCCCTAGCTCGAAGATCAATTCTTGCCCTTGGTTTCCCTTAGGCTAGAAACCTCACTGGGATCGTTGCATTCCCTTTTATTGAAAATTCATTGCTTGATCCCTACCCCTCCCTAATTAGGTCAAGCATATCATTGGTTGCTAAATCCTATCCCCTTGACCTAACCTCGGGTCCACTTGGTCCCATGTGGTTCTATGCACTATCAAGGTTATTTCTTGAAAGATCACCTGGGACCCAAGTTTCCACAAGAATTCTAGGGCTTAGGGATCTCCTTTATAAGGCACATACTCAAAACCTAACCCTTGAAATTCTCCCCAAGACCTTCCTTGAGAATTTTCAATCTTGTCTTCCAAGACAAGCAAGCCACATATTTGAGGCTCTCTTGTGAATAGGCTTCCAGGATCACGCCTCACCCTATCATTGGTCCATCCATTTCGTGATATTTATCATAAAGGGTCTCCTCCCATCGGTGAAAGTCCATAAAGAGTAGGGAGACTTAGCCGAGGTGACAGTGGGCTATCACTCCATTGTTGCCCTTAGCCTAGTAGTAGCCCATCAAGGATCCCTTTTTAGGACTCCTGCTAGTTTGATCGGTAATATGGCCCATTCTCCTATGCCATAGCTCCCCTTAATCCCTCGGACTGCTACTGCCAGTGCTAACTAGCTACTTAGGAGTGCTCATCTGCAACCTGTACAATCCGCTGCTCCTCACTCGAACTGCTATAGGTGATGTTCAATGCTTGTGCTTCAATAGAAGAAATAGGATACAGGAGACATGTTATATATATATTGAGAGAGAGAGGATTTACAAATTACAAATACAAAAATGAGATGTAGACATAAAGATCCAAATTTTTAGAAACCAGAACATTTACAGAACACTTGGAATCCCTTCAAATCCCAATTTTATCCTTCACCTACACAATCGGAGACCATGAGAGCTCTTTCCTTACTGCTGAAAGTAGGGAAACACCAATGAATAAACATTTTCTAGAGTCAGACATGCAGGGCATCTCTAGTACATGTTTGACACATTCCCGTTTTAGAACACATGTCAGAAATTTGTCCTAGTGTGTTCATGTCCAATATGTGGGATATGCACACCAGGCCCCAGTTGGGCATGTTCTGTTTCTTAGAGTTCACCTGAAAGGGTATTTATATTATAGTACTAGCAATGCTTTTGAAAGGCCTCCTGGTTGATGTGCAACTCATTAGTGACCACCAAATAGGCCCCCCTAAATGGTATATTTCCTTGCCAACATAGAGGCTAGATTTTGATAGCATAAGTTGGGGGAACCTTTGTAGACTGTGTGTTTATTTATATCGAAGCCCTCATAAATTAAAATTGACACTACATAAACTACGTGTGGGTTCGTGATTGGTTTCTTGATAGCCAATTACCAAGGCCATGACAGTCTCTGTTAAAGATGGTATTTTCTATGGGAAGAAATTCTCAACAAAGACACTTCATGACTTATTTTCTGATATCTTATTGCACTTCTGGGTTTGCTAGCAACTACTTTCTAGGAACCAAACACCAGAGCTAAAAAAATATTAATTTCTGTTATAACAATTAAAAGAGAGAGACAGTGCTCAAGAAAATATTGATTACCAGCTTTCCCATAACAACTTATCATGTTGCTGTATGTCTTTTCATCTACTGAAAGGCCAGATTTCTGCAATGAATTGAATATCTGAATAGCATTCTGTAATTCTCTAGCCTTCCCATAGACACTGCAAAATGCAACACAAAAAAGGTTGATTAAATCTATTCTTGAATAAGCATAAAGTTCTCATAACAAGGAAATTGTCATTTGAAAAATTCAACGCATCTTGAATCAGTTTACACTTTTCTTTTATAATAAAATTATGAGAAAACAACTACCAGTACAATCTTCTCTCTAAATCTTGAACATACCTATTTGGCAGTTTAATGCCAACAATGGTCTTAAGAGTCCAATCATTTCACATAATACTTGATCAACTCATTGTTCATCCTCAGTCCACTGACAAAAGGAAATTGATGTTAAAAAGATTGGTTCAGATATCAATACCTGATCATTGTGTTATATGTCTGAAGCGAGGGAACAATACCAGCAGCCTTCATATCATTATATAAATCGATGGCTTCTTTTAGTTTTCCTGCAGTGGAATATTTAAGTTGAAAGGTAGCAAATTCATATTAATAAAATAATGCCTCAAAAAATGTTTGAAGCAGATTAAAATAGAAGTTTTAAAATGCTTCATGAAATTGATGAGTATACAATATGATAATGGTCATATTCTATTGTATTTTACTTAGCTTAGTACTTTTGCGTGTGCTGTTAAATAAAATGAGTTAAATCATTTTTGTCACGTGATTTTACTTAAATAGTGTTGATTACCACCAGAACAACACAACATTTTAGTGCCTCTCATTATTACATATTGAATCTATCAATTTACTCTTTTTATATGATATTTAAGTAGTACGTCATCAAACACTATTTTTCCATAACTTGACTAAAGCATCAATACCTTGGCAAAAAGGAGTAAATTACTAAATAGCCCAATATGCACCATCACAACACAATTATGGTGAAATATCCAAATGGAAGAAAAGACTCTTCAAAAATAATTCCAATTCATGAGTAATGTTCTTCAATGATGTAGAAATGAGGCTAATGCTTCCATTATATAAAGGTTTAGTGTGTTTAAAGAGAGGTACAACAATGCTGTATCTGAAGAATCATCTATAGAATTGACATAGAGCCAGACTCTCTATGGAGAGACCAACAAAATTATAACCTCCAAAACACTTTCACACAATCCTCTTTGACAAATGGTCAAGCAACAGGAGTTGTCAGAACAGGAACACAAAATCCCTCCATGTTGTTGAGGAACAATCACCATGCCATCAAAAAATAGTCTCCAAAACATGTAAGCAGAGAGGCTCATGTCAAGCAGTAAGGCTCACAGGTGCTTCATACTACATGCAACAAGACAGTTTCCCATCAAACATGCCAAATTCCAAAGAAGGAACAACCAATGGCCTTCTCATTAAACACCTCATGCACAAGATGGTTTTCCAATCAAGCATACCAAACATACCAACAAATCTGCCATCAATATTTTTGTTTTTTTTGCGAGTCTGGGCAGAGCATTATATTACCCAATGAAGCACGACCCACATAAAACCCACAGGTAAGGACAGGTCCTATGCTGGGCCGGGTCACCCACATAGAACCCGCGGTCTAGACCCAGACCCGGTGGGTTTTTCATAAGACTTGGCTACCCATATCAAACCTGCGGGTAGTCTATTCAACTCTTATCGGACCCATATAGGAACTGTCGGGCATGAAAATTCACAAACAGTCCAGAATTTTGATTTTCTATTTTCTTTTTTCTTTTTTTCTTTTCTGGAAATGAAGTGGAGGGAAAGGGAAATTGGAGGAAAAAAATGCTTTATAAGCACCTCTCTCCCTTCCATTTCTCATTCACTTGTCATTTTGTTTGGCTAATTTGTGAGTGTTGAGAGTGAAGCTAAAGGAGGCTAAAGGAGTTGTTGGAGGAGGCTAAAGGAGGCTAAAGGAGGCTTCACCGGATCAAACTCAGCTTCAAGTAGGCTTCATGAACCTAGTTAGAATGTTTTCCATGTATTCATTTTTGTTTCTAAATTTATTTTTTATGTTTGCAATTTTTATTTTAATTTATGTTTGGGGCTGCTTGTGGTTGAGTTTCTCACCCACACAGTGGCCCTGTGTGGCTGAAAAACTCAGCCATAAAGCCAAAAAAAAATCAAAACCAAAAAAAAATTAAAAACCAAAAAACATTTAAATTTATTTTTTTCTTCCAGATTTTGTCACGTTGCCACCAAAGGGTTTCAGCCAGTCTTGTGATCCGGCACAAACACATGGTCAACGAATCATTGCCAGTAATAACCACTTTATCAAGTGTAATTATTGCAATGTCACAATGCATGCAGGCATAAACAGGCTGAAATACCACCTAGCCAGAATTCTTGGGCATGGTGTGGGATGTTGTCAAAGTTGCCCTAATGAAATCACTACTAAAATGGTAGCTGCTTTGGAATCCATTAAAGAAACAAGTTCTAGGAGGGAAAGAAAGAAGGATGAGATTGTTGGAATAGGTAGATCTTCATCTCTAAGTGAAACAAAGTTTCAAAGTCCAGGTATTGGTAACTCCACTTCAAGTGTTGTGGAAAACAGGAGTATAACCTCTTCTTTCTTCAGTCCTCGTACAACTCGAGGATCTCAAACAACCTTGGACAGTTTCAATGGAAAGAAGACGAAGGAGGCAAATATGGCAGTGAGGAGGAAGGAGGCAGATACGACCCTCCTCTTCCTCCCTCTAGGCCTCCGCTCCCCTTCTCGGCCTCCTCCTTTACCCTCCTCGAAGGCCTATTCGACCTCCTTAGCCACTAGGCCTCTAGGCCCTATCCCTCCCCAATGCTATCCCTACTAGGCCTAGCGTGAGCCTTCCTTGGCCTTATTTTGCCTCTCATTTACCCCTGGTTGGCCTCTAAATATTTTTGGACTGAATCTTGGTGGGTTTTGCAAGTGAAATTGGCTCAAAATTTGCGATTCCAGGTGCCAAGTTCATTGGAAAAATTTTGGTAAATTGGGCAAGCAGTCTTCAAGACCTTGGGCCTAGGGTTTCATCTCAAAATCCTCCATTTTCATCACTGTTTTCTACAGCTCTCTGAATCATTCATAACAGTGGTAAAATTCAAGATTAAATGCTCTAAATTCACCCATAAATTTTCTAAATGTACTAAAAGTTTCATGATAAAAAATTGTCAATCATTTGGAAAATTAGTTATTAAACTTTAGGCATAAATCTAACTTGTTTAGTGACTGAAATATCTCTGCACAAGAGATTGATCAGATCTGATATAATCTAAAGATCACATCTTAAAGGGCTTAAAGATATAATTTTTCAATTTGATAAACTTGTTCTAGCACTTGGCAATAGTTGGGCACCATTTGGTACACACTCTCACACTAATTGCTCACTGTTGCATAATTTTCTTACTGTTGTAACAAGTGTTTTTCAGATCTGATATAACTCTGAATAATTCACCATAAAAAGGCTAAACATCTCATATAATTGTTTGGCAAGTCATTGGGTGTGGTATTTTTCATACTTGGCTCTTGCATGCTTGTCATCTCTTGATCTTAAGTAATTTACTACTTGTTGTCCTCGAAGTTTAATAATTGCTCATTTAAATTTGATTTGAGTACAGGTAACATAAGATCATTCTTTTTTCATGTTCCATAGATCATAAGCATTCTTGTTTCATGGTTTTACGTCAATTGTTTCATAGAGCACTAACACGTTTGTTGTTGTGTGTTGATTCGAATCCATAAGTTAACATCTAATAAACACTCACTAAAGCACTCTAATCTCAAATCGCTTAGTGTTGAATATCTTAAGTCTCTTTGGGCATGCTAACCACTGGAGTGGTACCTGATGATTATATGAAGGCTCTATGCCCAAGGATGATCTAGAGGGCCAGAGGACACTTGTACCATCAAATATCGCCAGTCAACAGAGTTTTTCAACTCTACTTCTATCTTCTCATCATCTTTCTTGTACCCAGATTCCACACCCTATGGGGAATTGTAATAAGTATTAATAGTAATAATGAGTTTTGAGTCTGTAACAGGGCTAGGATGTTGGGACTCTATCAGCAAACGAGTACACATTGGAGTGTTTTTTTTATCTGGTTAATTATCCCTTCTTTTTCAGAGGTGGATAATTTTCTAGGTTTTTTCACTCACGTTTTACCCCAAAGTCGGGGTAACAGTTTGAAAGTTGAGCCCCTGACACATCTTAATGTCTAGAGTCGATGTATATTATCATACTAGATCACACAAAAAATTTCATGGAATTTGGTTAGGTCTAAGTAGTAATTTTTTAGTTTTTTAGATTTCCCGCAGATCAAAAATTGCAAATAAAATTGTATCTAAATTGTAATAAGTGTAGTTTAGAGAAGTTGTATGGGGTATGAGTAATCAAAATTACACCTCTCACCCTCAACTTTCTACTATGACACACTTTGAAGGGTTAATAATGTGTTTTGGACCTTCAAAACCCACTTTTCCTAAGTTTAGTGGGAAATCTAGCAATTAATTAAGGCAGAAACTAAATAAATGGAGAAAAATAAATATCCGCACATGATAAATGTTGTGGAAATGAGGTGGAAAATTATAGGGGAGTTAAAGTGAAGTCCCAAAGTGATGTGGACTCCTAAAATCAAGGAAAGGAGATGTGCTCAAATAAAATCGAATTTCTGGTATTAAATGAAAAAACTGCTTGGAAATTCGAATTTGTAGAGTTAATGCACATTTGGGAGGATTTGGGAGAATATTTGGTGGATATTTTTGTGGGAAATTGTACCCACATGGGTTACCACCCATATACACTTGTCATTCCACCATAAAATTCGAATTTGACACATAAGGGAAGAAGAAAATGATGTCCACTTGCCAAAATTCGATTTTTACACTTGGCATTGGAGCTCCATTCAACAAATTCGAATTTCTCTTTGGGATTGTCACCTCATGCCACTTGTTTAATCACTTCTACATTGGGATTAACTCCAATGCTATTTGTCATTGTCATTCTTCATTGGGATTTGCTCACAACTCCCTATATAATAGAGCCATGGGCTCTCATATTGCATCATATTGTTTTACGGAAGCACTACTGCCTTGTACACTTTCAGAAATATAAATAAAGATTTTGGGGTTTCATTCATGAGGTGTTCCTCATTTTCGAGTGTGATGAATTGTTGAGCATTGGTATAATTCCTTTTATTCATGCTTTGATCAAATTTGCTTCCATATGCTCTTGTAGATTTGTTAATGTAGAGCTATCTTGCATTGAAATTTGATTTAAAAGTATGCTCTAGGTATAGAATGCTCTAGTTGGTTTTAAATAAATCTCTAGAGTTTCTTATCATTATTTATTGCTAAATCTATATGGAACTAATTCTTGATTGAAATTTTGTAAAGGGAACATCTTGTTGGGATTACAGAATCAAGCGTGAGGGGAAGTCTTTGGAGAAACCAACCCACTTTTAATACACTCTTAAAGGAGCTCTCATTTGTTCTTTGAACCTTCATAGTCTTATCTTACAAAGCGGTTTTGTAGGGATTTCAGCACATAGCTTGTACACAAGCTGAGAACTTCTAAATTTAAATCTCTTTTGAAAAAACATTGTACTTCATTTCTTTCATTTGCTATCTAAGAGCTTGAAGATGGCTAAGCAAAGACGAGAGTTTTCTCTCACTCTTTAGCTTAGCCTTTTGTAAATTATAATTGTACATATACATTTTATCTTGCTGATTTTTCCATTAATATTTAACTTATTTTGCAGCCATAATTTGGATTGTTTGCTAACTCTTGTGTGGCAGATTTTGAAGAGCAACTTCCCGCAACATTTAACAAGTGTTGGGGGTTCGATTTCCAAGGATGTTGTGAGCCCTTTTGAGGCTTATTTTGGCCATGTCGAGTTCACTAGAGGGCTCCCTATTTTTCTCTTTAAGCCATGGGCATTTGGAGGAAATTCACACCTTGTTTCTCTTGCATAAGTTTTGTGAGATCTTGTGAGATCTTGTCACTACATTCTCAAGAAAAAAGGTCTAGTGTCCAAGTTTCAAGCAATTATTGTGAAGACTCTCCTTGAAGTATAATTGATAACTTTGAAGGGCCCTCTTCTCATTGTAGTATTAATAAAAGATCTAACTTGCTTGTGAGAGCTTGGGATTTCTCCCATGGTATCCTATCTCCCATTTAGAGGGAAGATTCTATTGCGTGGATTGACATTTGCATGGTTTAAGCTTTCATACTTCATTCACTTGCACACATGCTTTAATTGAGAATTAACACAACCTCACTATCACATTTCATTAAGTTAAAGATTGTTACAATTTCATTTGAGCTTTGCATTTTGTTTCTCATTGTTGCTTGGAGCTACAAGCTTACACTTTACTTTGGGCAATTCATCCTTTACATGCAAGCATTTTATATTCTTAACAAACTTTGATTCGTTTCCATTTACCTTGGTAAATTGTTTCATGAGCACTTGAATACATGCTTCAATTTTATGCTACATTGTTATCTTGAATATTGGAGCAATTTATTGTCATTGTCTATTTGAAACAAATTTTACTTTCAAGCAAATTACTTGTATCATTTTAATTCATTGATGAAACACATGCAACATTTGTAAGCTAATTTTATTCCTCCAATTGAAGTTATAATTGCAACTTACGTTGAACACTATTTCATTTTCAAGCATTGCAAATCAATCTCTTTGAAGCATTTGCATGTATCATTATTTTAATTTGGGGAATTAACACAATTTGTATTTCATCTAGGCATTTTAGTGTAGGAAGGCCCCAAGCCTCATTAAAATTTTACCTCCAACATAAGTTGGTTGAAATAGACATCTTAGGGATCCTCTACTCCTCTATTGACTCCTCACTGTGAGATCCATATCATTGGACGAGGGTTAGGTCTAAGGATTGAAGAGTTAAATTGTAATCTTGTTGTAGAGCTAATTAATAAAATTAACCAAGAGCACTTTCCATTACATTTACTTTGCTTGTCTCTTGATGGTTTAAGTTTTCATATGCAAAGTCTATTCCAAAAACAAGTATTGTAATCATTTCAAACAAGTGTTTTCTTTTCATGTTTCAAGTCCAATTGCATATTGATGTCTTGGTTTAGCTCTTCCTTTCTTTTACATTTCCAAGTTAATTACTAATTTCTGGGTTTTGGCAAGATATGTTTCACATGTTTTGATTTATAAAGTCGATTATCTCAAAAGCATTTTGTATCTTACATATCGTGTGCTAACAATTTTTATTTACATTTCAGGGTTACTTTGTTTTCTCTTTTGAGAGCATTACATTTTGCTTTGAGCAAATATATCTTTAAATTGTTGGGCAAATTCCTTGCAAGGCACTAGTTTTATGGTTTTTAATCATATTAATGATTGGCATTATTATTTCAAGTTGTTCACTTCATATTTGCCCATAAATCCTTAAAAGTAATCCATTTTCACTATAACACTCCTAGAAACTCACATCTTTTAACCTAACTTTTCATTAGGGACCACCCCCCTTAGCTAACCTAGGAAATAGCTCAAACGGAGAGAGTCGGGATTAGTGTGACAACCCCTTCTTTGAGTTCCCTGCCACCAACCACACTTTGTAGGGTTGAAGGCTTTTCTCATTGACTTGTAGGTAGGTGTAGACAGCAGGGTCAACATCTTTGGCACCATTACCGGGGACAAGTCTTCTTGTACCTGGGAAAAATCGACTAACCTTTTGGTTTTAGCATTTTGAACTTTAGATTTAGATTCTCGCTGAAGTGGCGACTCCACTCAATCCAAATCTTGCAAGAGTCTCTACTAGGAGAAATTCAAGTGGTCTAGTTAGCCCCTCTCTTGATCCTAAAAGGGTTTTTAGAGAGAGGTTGAAAATACTTTCTCGTAGTAGAGCTCTTTCTAGTCTTGGGCAAGAGGTTATTTCTGATATTCTTTTGTTTTTTCAAGAACAAGTAGAGCCTAGCATCATGAATGATTTTTTTGCTCCTTGTGACTTCACTAACATAAATGGCTATCCTCACAATATCCCTGACAAGGCTATTGAAAACTTGCCTTCCTTTCAAGGTAACAATGCCATAAGTGCTACATCACATGTGAAAAACTGTCAGGCCAGGGTAACTCCAGAATGAATGAGCGAGAGAAAACTGATTATGTTATTCATTAGGTAACATACATTTATATACATAAATATGACGGATCAGTTCATCTTCTGGATGACTGTCCAGTTCACCCATCCGTTTCGGATTAGGTGTCAACATTCCCCCCCTTAATCTGAAGGGATGTTGGTGAGTCCAAGCATCGTTCTGAA
>APFE030400811.1:145227-159801 GCA_000404065.3 Pinus taeda | reverse complement strand
TAACTTTAGCATATGATCTCCGTTTGACGTGTACAATAGCTCATTAGAAAGATCTATTCGAGCACTATCATTGTTGGAATGGCAACACTGGAAGTTCCATGGACCCGTGTTGCCCCTGGATTCCCAAAAAACGTCGTTTAGGGCCTCAATACGGCTCCGAAAGTTCGGGACCCGAAAAACTACTAAAAATAGTAAGTTGTGCTACAATTAAGGAGACTGAAAATGCTGAGAAAGACAATGGTGGGGGTCCAGGTGGACTTGGCAGGTGGCCACCAATATCCATCTGGATCATTCCTCCCCCCTTAGGATCATTCCTCAACAAGGGGAGATTTCATAAATGGTCAGAATCATAAGAAGACTGGTAGACACTAAGGTGATCTGAAGTCCCTACAGCCTCTAAGCTCAGAGCCACTACACAACCAAATTGGAAAACAAACCCAACAAGCAAAACTCCTAGGAATTTCACCTAAAACCCTAATGTTAATGAAATTAAACCAAGGAAAGATTTCAACCAGTCACATGCAGGTATGGGCAGAGGATAACCACTAGAAAAACAAAATAAAACTAATTTAAAGAGAAAAATTCAATTTTTGCAAAAATTTAGCAGGGTACCCATGTTCAGAGTTTACACAGGTGCGGGTACGCTCTGTGCACAAAGTAAAAGCACGTACATGTACGCACTGTGATACACGTGTAGACTGCGGACTTCGACCAAAGTAATGAAAAATAAAAAACAAATCTAAATCCACTAAGTCTACCCAAATCCACACACAACAAGCCAAAAACAGAAACAAAAACGCAAGTTTCTCAAGTCAAAGAAAAACGAGGAAAACAATCAAGTCCCCAGTGGAGTCGCCATTTTGTCAGGCGGAATGAGTCGATCTTGCGGACAAGATAGACCTTCCTAGAATCTAAATAAGACCTAATGACGAGCAAACCAACTAGACACTATCTTTCTCTAAATGTGCTTTTATAAATAATGCCAAACAAGTGTGTTAAGGCCTACCTTATGTCCAACACAGGTTTGGGGATGCCCTTGCTTCTTTGATCCAAATGAGTCTTCGTCGCGAACCTGCAAACACAAACAAGTCAAAAAAATTAAATAGCACCTGAAAAGCCAATACATAAAACATATTTAACATGAAAGTCAAGGAGTCCATGAAACAAATAACATGAGATACTTGTTGAGAAAAATTAGCTTGATTGTATTAATTCAAAAGGAGAAGAACTTTACAACCTTTGCCTTGACGCTGTACAAGCTCCTCCCAAGGCCCAACAAGAAGTCTCCTCTACTTTGACAAGCTTCACTCACTTCCCAATGAAGCCAAAAAGGTATGTGATCTCTCCTCTTAAGCTCAAATAGGAAGTCTTGATTTCACTAGCATTTACTCTCAAAAGTTCAGCTTCTAACCTCCCAAGCCACTGACCCAATGCCTCAATTTATAGTGCAATGGAGATCAGTTACCAGGTCCTCCTTCAAAGGGATAGAATCCTCCTTCAAAGGGATAGCTCCTCTTAACAAGGGACTAGTTCCTCCTCCTATGGGATGCATGAACCACTTGGAGCGAACAATCCACGTAACAAATCCTTCTAGAAACCTCTAGAATTAACCCAAAGTGATTTTTTTAAGATACAAATTGCGCCTTTTGACTTTCACAGGGGTACGCACCCTCCCCTTTACATATAGAGCATATAATTACACAGATATCCTAAACAAAAGGTGCAGGCCCGCAGGCAAAAGTGAGAGAAAGTGTGGAACCATAGTTACATTGCTTTTTTGATGTATTTCTCTCATTTCTAAAGCTTGTTTTGAAGAGCTGAGGTTTGAGACTTGCTTAGGAAGTTGGTATAGGTGGTGATAGACCCATACCGACTGCAAATAATCAAGGTGACGATATTTTTGTGTAACAGTACGGTTCGAGAACAGTTGGAGGGATTCTACATCAATATTGTCGAACCGACCGAGTGACTCGAGGGCGAGACATGATGTTTGTGTTGGGGGCCTATTGGGCATGGAATCCCCCAAAGACATGTTTTGGGGCTCAAAGCCCAAGTTTTGTTGTAAAGACTCCATGAATTACGAGCGCGGAGCACAAAATGTATGATAGAGTCACAGGGTTGTCTGCCCTAGTCTTGTGATGTAATGTTGGCTTACCATGGTCCGTGAATCATGGGATTGTATAAATAGAGTGAGGATTTAAGTGTAAAAGACAATGAATTAATAGATGGAAAGGTAGAAACAAATTAGAAGTAGAGATAAAGAGCCTAAGTGTGTCTTGTGTCATGGGGTAGGAGAAGGCTCTACAGTTGAGTGTGTAGAGGCCTAGTAGTCCGTAGCTGAGTGCACGGACCCCTACAGCTGAGTGTGTAGGGTGGAGTCGAGTCTGTAACCAAGAAAGAGAATAATAAAGAGAATTTTTATCTTAATTATGTGTATCTATTCTTGGGTTATTACATGTTTGATATAAATTGTAAATGTATTGTTTATTTACTCTGCACACCTATATGAATTATTTAGATTGCTAAGTATACTTTACACATGCAAGTAAGCTAAGTTAGTTAAGTAACAACAGAATACTAGTAAAGGCTTGGGTAATAACAGCATTCGACCCCCCGAGTAGGGCTACACGAAGGCAGCATCTCAGGTTGTGAGGTACGGGTAAGTGTGCGTAGCGTCGTGCACACAGGGTCGAACCGCGGTCCACTTGAAACTCATCAAACATCTCCAGGGTGCGGAAACCTAGTTCTAGCACCCTCCCATACTACTTCAGGGGAGACCTCAGTTTGCGCTCCGCGGAATGTTTCCGAAAGGGCCAGTAGTACTAGGATTTGTTTGGCTAAATTACCTATGAACCTGGGCCAGGCCCCAACAAGCCAACAATATATTATATATAATAAATATATATATATATATATATAATATATATATACATATCAAAAACTCATTTTCTTCAATAAGAAAATAAATAAGGATATAATTATTGAATTTGATCAGCCATTTCCTATGTAGCTTTATTATGCCTAAAGTGTTTCCATTGCACCTTAACCTTCTCTATTTCTTAGTTGTAAAGCATGAGTTGTTTATGCTGCAATATTCATTATGGCTCTGGCTAGAACTCTCCCTTTGGTTCCACCAATAATACAAACCAATCATTTACATGATCAACATCCTGGACATGTCTCACAAGTAATGAAAGATGGAAAACATTATAGACTTTCACTCTTGGTGGCAGTGCAAGCATACCCACTATTCCAATCCTCTTCAGGGTCTCAAAAGGCCCACAATGCTAAGGTGCCAACTTGGCACATGACCCAATCCTCAAGGATCTCCTCTTGGGCTTGAAGTGAAAATACACATGCTCCCCAACCTAAAACTCCTTGAATTCTCTATGTTGATATGCATAACTCTTCTACCTACCATGTGATTCCTTCAAATTTCTTTTAATAACATACATCTCTTGCTCCATATCAGCCAACATATCTGGTCCAATCAACAACATTTTCACTGGATCACTCTAGGTGATAGGAGTATTGCAACTCCACCCATAGAGAGCCTCAAATGGACTCATTTTCAAGGAACCTTAATACCCATTATTATAAGAAAACTCCACCAATGGAAGATACTCCTCCCACTCCCTCAGTTCATGCATGACATACATCCTCAACATATCCTCAAGAATCATGTTAACCCTCTCTGTCTCTCCATATGTTTGTGGATGATAAGTTGTATTGAAGGCTAACTCTATCCCCAAGCCGGAAAAAAATCCTTCCAAAACTTGGAAGCGAACTTGGCATCCTTTTTTGATATAGTATTCTTGGGAACTCCATGCAACCTCACTATCTCCCTAATGATGATCTAAGTTACCTCACTAGCTGAATTAGTAGACTTCACTGTGATGAAGTGAGTTGTCTTTCTCAACTTGTCAACCACAACCATGATGGAATCATGATGCCTCGACACCCTCAAGAATATTGTAATGATGTCCATGGAAATGACCCCCAATTTCCATTCTATAATTGGAGTAGGTTACAATATACCAGATAGATGCTTGGATTCAACTTTCACATGATGATAGTCCAAGCACCTTGAAACAAAGTCAATCGCCTTATTCTTCAAATTCGACCAATAGTAGAACTTCTAAAAAATGTTCAAAGTATTCTGATATCCTGGGTGGCCTAAATATGGCTTGACATGAAACTACCTCAACATAAGCTTCTTCAACTCACCACTATTAGGCACATAAATTGTTATGCAACCAACTCAAAAAGAAGAAGAAAAGATAGATAAACGACTTAAAAATTATCCTCTTTGAGGGGGGGACATCCTTGACATTACATAAATGAAAAATTCTTGGATGATACAAATCATAATACCTCCTTGGTATATATAGGAGTCTAAGGGTTCACAATATAATTAGAACCTACATAACAAAAATAATGTAAGGGAACAACAATAACAATAGTGGGCTTCTATGGGGCACAACAATCACAACATGGGGGATACATGGGCATAAAAATAAAAATAGGGGGATACACTAACAATAAAAATAAGGTGGATACACTAGTATTATAGGGACCTAACATGGCCCTCTCCTTCAAAAAAATGTTGTCCTCAACGCTTATGTAGTTTTGGATGCTTCTGCATAAAATTCTCATCCTCACATGTGGAATCTTCAGCGAGTAAGTTCTTCCACTTAAGGAGATACTATGAAATTAATTGATTTGGTAGCTATCAAGTTCTTGTTTCTATGATTTCTTTAGGCTCAAATATGATGTTTCCTTCTTCATCAGTGATCCAGTGGATCAAATAATGCTCAAAATTGAAACTATGTGATAGCGCTAGAAGCCTATACTATTAGATAGATCTCAGCAATTTAAATCCAATGCAACTCGTTTCACTCAAATATGACATCAGATGCTCCCAAAAACATGTTCTGATCGATTTGAGAAACAACTAAAAAATTGGAAAAACATTTACAGGTGCACCGAGTCAGCAGTCCATACACTGCCTAGGCCACAACATGGCATGCTAACTGGTCCTCCATTGGCCAATTATTGGTCAACACTTTGCATTAGGTGACTAGTTAGTTACATGGTGTAATTCTATTGGTTAATGGTTTTGGTGAAGTCACCCAATGAAGGAGTGCCACATGGGCCAACTAGTGGCTACCACATGGCTTCTTCATGGAGGCAAACATTTGTTTGGATGCCGAACATCACCCCTTGGGTTCGAACCTTGGACCTCATACCAATCAACAAATTATAATACCATTTTTCCACCACATTATTACTTGATATATGATGAATGCATATTACATTTGAATGTTGGTGAATGGCACATTTGGGAAGGGGTCAGGCTATTCCCTAGCCCTTGACCACCCCTAGGCCATAGGGCCATGGGCGAGGGGCCAAGGGCTAGGTCCTAGCCCAACCCTCATAGCCTGCAGCACAACCCAATACACATCCATATGCCCAAACGTTTAACGCAGCCGAAAACCATGGCACAATGGGGTAAGGGGGCCAACCCCAGGCCATATGACCTCGTAATGAGACCACTAGCATGTGCAGAGAAGGGGGCTAGCCCACATTCATATGTGTTGTATGGAACCAAGAGCACGCACCATATGGGGGCCAAACAACACCTTAAAAATTTGACACCCTATGTGGCCATATGGTCGTCACGCGTCTAGGATTTTCAGGACTAGGTCTTAATGGAACCTTTAATGGTCCTACACTTTCGCTCACCGGGCATGAATTTTTCCAGGTTTGGTGCAACGGTTCTGCATTTGGGGCGCTCGAGCTAGGTTGAGGCTTAATTGTAGGATGGTTAGCTGCAGAATTTGGGAAAAGGATGAAACAAGCATAACTTTCTTAGGTTTTGGCCAAATGAGGTGCAAAAAATAACAAAAACATTGGTTTTTGATAGTGTTGGATCCATTGGAGACACGATTTTTGATATTTGAGTAGTATAAATCATGTAAACACACTTTTGAGCATTTTTAGTGAAAGAAGCCCTACATTGCAAGTTGGACCAGAAGGTGTAGCCCAAGAGAGGGGTGAACTCATTTATAATGCTTGTGCTATGTGTTTTATATATCCTGGTTTTTTCTATGTTTGCCTATAAAATTTGGTTTAAATTTACTTGTTTATGTGTTTAGTAAGTTGATCCTCTACCCAATACACATATAAATTTAACTTTCGAATTGTTTAAAATCTTCAAGTTTACACATTCAGATCATTTTTTGTATCTCAGCAACAAGTTTTGTGAAGATTTGATTTGTTTGCAAGTGTTTTTATGATGCTTACAAGGTTGAAGATCAAGAGAGGAGAAGGAGAATTGGTGGAGTTAAGATCTCAAATTGTTTCAAGGAGAACAAACACAACTCAAGCTTCAATATTCATGGTACATGAATAAGGTCCCGAAGAGATGTTTGAAGATGAGAAGACTTTTAGAAAAGCATTATTTGAGGTGTCAAATATGGTTAAAGTTCTATATGAGGAGAGGAATTCCAAACTTTATGGAGACGGCCCAAAACCTCATGGAGGAAAATGAGACAAACCTCCAAAAGGGAATAGAAGGAATGGTGACAACCCACCTTCACCTCCATCATCATCCTCATCTCCATATTGCTCCTCATCTTCAACTTCTTCTACCCTTTCACAAACACATCCAAAATCCCCAAAAAGTCATGGTAAAACTCCTTTTCTTAAGCTTAATATTAAGTTTGAATTGACTATGTACAATGGAGAGGTAAATGGAGAAAGATTAGATAATTGGATTTGTTGGATTGAAGTGTATTGCAAGATGCAAAGAATCAAAGATGATGAAACCAAGATTTAGCTTGCTTCTCTTAGATTGGAAGGTGCAACACTAATTTGGTGGGAAGCCAAAACTCAAGAGGACATGAAGAAGCATGGTAACGTTTTATCCTCTTGGAATGATTTTTGTGTTACAATAAGAAGTCAATTTTATACATTAGCATACATGTGGAAATCTATTATGGATTGGCAGAACTTTAGGCAAGCTAAAGGGAAAAATGTGTAATCTTATACTCAAGAATTTAGGAAAAGAGCTTTGAATTTGGGTATAGGTTTGTCCTCACAAGATACTTTTCTCAATTATATTGGAGGATTGTATAGTTAGTTGGGATATACCACTCTCATGTTTAACCCTACAAACTAGATGAAGTTTGTGTTGAGGCAACTTATTTAGAGGCAAGAGGGAAAAATGTTTATGAAGAAAATAGTGAGATTTCCTTTGAATTTGGAGAAAAAGGAAAATGTAAGTTCAAAGGAAAGGGGAATAAGAATGTTTCCATCAATATCGACAAATAAAAACTTAAAAGTAAACATTGTTCCAAAGATGTACATGATGAGGATCATTGCTGGAAAATTCATCCAGAAATGAGACCCAAAAAATTGAAGAAGAAGGAGAAGGAGAAGATATATGCAACTACATAACATGATTTAAGTTCAGATTCTAGAGATGAAACAAAGATCAAAACCATGGGTTTGATAGGTAAGGACATTGCAAGTACTAGTTCTTGAAATTGTCTCAATGAAAATTAAGATGAAAAAACAAGAATAAATCTTTTCCATATTAGAGTTATTCCAAAACAGACCAAGATAGATACATTGTTTGATAGTGGTTCACAAGAAAATTATATCTCATAAGACATTGTCAAGAAGTTGAATTTAGAAACCATTTCTCATCCTAAGCCTTATCCTTTAGGTTGGATACGTGACAATGCAAAATTACACATGACAAAAATATGTAGACTAAAATTTGCAATCACTGCAAACTTTCTAGATGAGGTAGAGCTTGTTGTAATTCCAATTGATACATGTGATATTCTTTTGGGAAGCCCATATCTATATGATAGGAGAGATATTTTTCATCACCATGAGAACACATATCATTTGTTCAAGAATGGGATTGAGTAAAGTGTTAGAGCACACAACAAGAAGTTGAATGCATCTCTTGTAAATGCGAGACAAATGAAGAGGATTATTAATGCTAGTCAGAACTTTGCATTCTTAATGATCAAACATGAAGGTGTTGAAGAATCTAAAGCCTTTCAAGGAAATGGTTCAAGTTTGAAATCTGATTCCATTGATGTTTCTAATTCATGTGATAAGATTTTTGAGGAGTCTAACATGTTGCCTCCTAAAAGAGCTAAAAAAAATGAAGTAACTTTGTAGTGACATGCATCATTGTTGACATTGGTGTCAACAAGATACCATTTTTAGAGAGTGCATAGGTCAAATCTGTGATAGGTTAACCCGATAACATAATACAAATCAAATTAGAATACTATAACTTACTTCTACTATCAATTTGTAGAAGCTTAAAGATCGAGATGAACAATATAAGCAAAAGAAGAAGAATCGATGGACCAATACACATGAAAATACTTTTGGGAAAGCCTCAGCTAAAAACCCCACACTATTGTATTATCATACATGGTGGAAATTACATAGGAATTATACAAAGCCTTAGCTCCCATAGCTAGCCAACTCTCGGTACAATTCTCACATATGCTCACAGGAAATCTTGGCTTCTCTCCAGCCTTCCTCTCTACCCTCCAAGCTCTTATTTCCTTGCACTATTCCTTGTGGATGATTAGCCTTTTACCAAGTGGAAAACCAAGCCTTGAAAATTGCGCAATCCTCAAGGATGAATCCTTGACTATATGCATGACATTTCTCCATGAGAAAACACATGCAACTGATAGTACACTATCCTTGAACATTAATATCAACTAGGTTTTTCTCAGAATAGACATGCATGATTTTCTGATGAGGGAACCTTCAGTTAATTGGAGTAGCACTATTTGAGTGCATTAATGCATCAACTGACTATTAACTCACTACTAGTTCCTCAAACAATTTGGAAATAATTTAACTGGACTTAACTCAGTAAAATGAGTTAACTAATTACAACTCAAATATAACTCAATCTTATCTCCTTAATTTAACGGATAACTCTTGCATGACTTTAGAAAGACTTCTAACTTGAATTTCTCCAACTAATTAATTTAAAATAAATTAATTAATTATTTCCAAGTAGCTGTTAAGACTAAATTCGATTTTAATTCACAATTTAATTCAAGGACAAGTTAAAATGGAATATTGTTGCTACCATATTTCAACACTCCCTCTCAACAAGAAAGAGATTATCTGCCACCCCGAGCCTGTCTCTATGGAACTCAAATTTACACTTTGACAATGCCTTTGTCAAAATGTCATCATCTTTCTCCTCAGTTGAAATATATTGTAGCAACATGATCCTCTCAACTTGTGAAAAGCCACGGGCAACAAATCTTTCCTTATGCTTCTCCACACTAACATCAGCGGCTTTCTTTACCTTGTAAAGCTAACGAGAACCCACAACTGACTTGTTCTTTGGTCTTGGGACAACGTCCAAAACACTGTTACGAAATATGGAGTCATACTCCTCCACCATAGCATCAACCCAAATCGGCTGTTGCACTGCTTCCTCAAAGGAAGATGGCTCAGCCTCAACACATTCCCCTACAAGGGCCATGTATCCAGTGTACCTCTTAGGTGACCTCCTCTGTTCGTACTAAGAAGATGGTGCTCCCACATTCTCTCTCACATCCTCCAACAATTTGTCAACTTCTCTTGTGTGCTTCCATCCATCTCTGGAAGACTCTGCTTGAGTGGATGTCTCCACTCCTAGAACCTCTGCATGTGGCTACTCCGCATCAGTCTAAGGCTCCTCCTCCTTAGGAACAAATAGTTCCTCCACAGCCTGTAGTTGGAACTCCCTCTCAAGGGAAACTCGCATGGCCTTTTTCTCATCAAACTTGACATCTCTACGAACCACTATCCTCCGACTAGTAGGAAAGTACACTTGATAGTTGTAAGGTGTATCAGTGTACCCCACAAAATCCCCAACTCTGCTATCATCTCAAGCTTCTTCTCTACATCCTTTGTCACATGGCAATATACTGATGATCCAAAGCTCACGAAGTGACCCACATCTAGTCTCTTACAGGAAAAGGCTTCCTCTGGTGTCTTCATCCCAAGTATGCGATGTGGGCTTCTATTCTGCAAATAGACCATTGTGTTGCATGCCTCAACCCAGAAGTGAAGTGGTAGGCCTTGGTCATGCAAAATTGCTCGTTCTGCCCCTACAATAGTTCTATTCTTCCTCTTGGCCACCCCATTCTGCTGTGGGTTATGAGGTGCCGTCAAATCTCATTTAATTCCTTCTGCTACAAAGAAATCCTTAAACTCTTGAGAGACATATTCTCCACCATTGTCACTTCTCAAGGCCCTGATCTTCTTCCCTGACTCTTTCTCGACCAAATCTTTGAACTCACAAAACTTTGTGAAAGTTTGGTCCCTCTTCTGCATGAAATAAATCCAGCATTTACGAGAATAGTCATCAATGAAAATCACATAATACCTTTGCTTCGCTATGGATACCGTCGAGAATGGTCCACACAAATCAATATGAACTCACTCTAAGACAGCCTATGATCGACTGTCTTGATAATGAAAGGAAGACTTGGTATACTTTTCCAAGGTACAACCTTTGCATGTGTCAACTTGCTCAAGTTTACCTTTGGAAAGTCCTGTAGATATCTGCAGCATTATCTTCAAAGCCCCATGATGCAAATGGCCCAACCACCTATGCCACAACTCAACAATGTCTTGGCTTTGCACCATTTATTCTTTTGTAATCAATGTTGCACAATCATCTACCTCTATTTTATAAAGATTCTTCACTCGAATCCCTATCCTCTTGGTTTGACCCGTGGCTATGTGTCTTAGGAACACATTTCCTTTCCGTTGTCACCCATATCTATGTGCATCTTGAGGTCTTTCTCCTCCAAGGAAATGAATAAATTTTTATCACCGGTCATGTGGAATGAGGCTCCAACGTCAAGATACCAGACACAACCCATCATCGATGACACCATGCATGCGATTAGGGTAAAGTCCATTTCGAACTGAGAGGCTAATGCCTCACCTTCCAATCCTTCCAAGGATCCCTTATTGGACTTATTTGATGGGCAATTAGTCACATAATGTCCTATCTTGTGACAATTAAAGCATCTTACTTTAGACATGTCACCCTTCTTCCCTCCATGAGAAGAATTCGATTTGAAATGGGAAGCCTTCCCCTTACCTTTCCTTGCCTTACTTGCTAACGCCCGATTTTCTTCATCGTCATTCTTGGATGAAGAACATCTTGTGTGTTCCTCCTGATCTCCTCTTGCATAAGATCTGACCACAGTCTTTCCCAATCCGACAATTTCTCCCTTCCATTCATAAATTCCTTGTAGCTATTCCAACTCTTTGGAAGGCTAAGGAGAGTGAGGCTGACCATATCATCATTGGCAGTAGTTATTCCCACACTGCCAAGCTCATCTCTACAGGTGGTGAGCTTGTTCATATATGTGGAAATAGTATCGCCCTTCTCCATTTTAATTCTTTGAAGCTTATCCTTGAGCACCAATTTGCTTTGGTCGCTACTGTTCTGGTAGAGGTCCTTCAATGTATTCCACATTGAAAATGGAGTATCCTTCCCATGGAGACTAGAGACAATATGGTCTCGAACTCCCTCAAGGATGATCCGTCTTGTGCATTAGTTGAAGCTGGCTTTGGGATTTCTTGATCAATGAATTCCTTCAAGCCATTGTCTTCTAATACAACCTCCATTCTATCTTTCCATGCTATGTAATTCGATCTACCTTCCAAGACATACTCAAATCTCAAGCCATAGAATGCCATTGGCCAACCTTGAAGTATGATATGAATTCGATTTGCACCTGCAGCCCCGAACTTCAAACTTCAAATTCTCTTCTCAGTATACTATTCATAGCTCCAATACCATGTAGAAAATTTGTGATAGGTTAACCCGATAATGAAATGTAAATCAAAGTAGAATACTATAACCTACTTCTACTATCAGTTTGCGGAAGTTTAAAGATCAAGTTGAACAATATAACTAGAAGAAGAAGAATCAATGTCACAATACACATGAAAATACTTTGGGGAAATCATTTAGCTAAAAACCCCACACTATTGTATTATCATACATGGTGGAAATGCATAGGAATTATACAAATCCTTAGCTCTCATAGCTAGCCAGCTCTTAGTACAATCCTCACAGATGCTCACAGGCAATCTTGGCTTCTCTCCAACCTTCCTATCTACCCTCCAAGCTCCTATTTCCTTGCGATGTTCCTTGTGGATGATTAACCTTTTACCAAGTGGAAAACCAATCCTTCAAAATTGCGCAATCCTTAAGGATGAACCCTTGACTACATGCATGAGTTTTCTCCATGAGAAAACACATGCAACTGTTATAAAATTATATATTATGGAGCAATGGAACACATCAAATATTACAGAAATATAAACACAAAAAACGCATAAAGCAAGAGAGACACAGATATACGTGGTTCACCCAGTTTGGGCTACGTCCACCCAAACAACCAGTCCTTCTTTTCTATTATCCAGCAAAATGAACAGACACAACCTACAGCAGGTCCGTTGTAATATCCTCTGATTTCTCTCACACTCTCACCTCTCTGTTTCTCGCTTGGAGAATACACATCTATTACACAACCTCAAATACAATGCCCTCATACAAAGAGAGGGGTTTCCCTCTAGGGAAAAAAACCCTAAACTAAAATTAAGTTCTATTGTCAGATCATTTGCCTAATGAATGGCCTAGATTGACTAGAAATTACTATACTTTTACAAGGCAATTTTACAACTATTTTTAGCTTCGGGGGCACTGCCCCCGAGCTTCGCCCCCGCAGCCCCCCGCATGGAGGGGTTTACAAACTTCCTGAGGTATACATCCAGCTGAAACAAATACCTCTAAACAATCATGCTCCACACACAACAATCTCCCACTTGGAGAATGATTGTAGCAACTCCACCGCTGCTTCATTTGCTGGACAATGACTCCTCTTTAGACCTGGCTGTTTCTCATATTTATCGTCATCCTTGAAGACCAATTGAAACTGAGCATATTCTCAGTTTCTCCCTGATTACAACTTTTGTTAGCATATTTGCAGGATTTTGGCTAGTGTGTATCTTTTCCAACTTCAACTCTCCATCTTCCAACACTAATCATATGAAATGGTACTTGAGTTGTATGTGTTTAGACATGGAATGAAATGCTGATTTCTTTGCAATATGAATGGCACTTTGGCTATCACTGTATAACGTGCCCATATCATGCTCCTTACCCAATTCACCCATAATCCTTTGTAACCAAATCATTTCTTTACTAGCCTCTGTAGCAACAACATTCTCTACTTCTGTTGTTGAAAGTGCAACAACACTTTGGATTTTTGAAACCCAACTGACAGGTTTTCCACCAACAATAAATACATATCCTGTAGTGCTCCTCTTGTTATCTCTGTCACCTGCCATATCTGCATCAACATAACCCTATAGAGAAATGTTTGAACCACCAAAGCATAATGCTTGATTTGTGGTACCTTTCAAATATTTGAGAATCCATTTCACTGCCATCCAATGTTCCTTTCCTGGATTGTTCATGTACTTGCTTACAACTCCCACTGCATGTGCAATATCAGGCCTTGTGTAGACCATTGCATACATTAAGCTTCCAATTATTGATGCATATGGAACTTTAGACATATAATCCATGTCTTCTTGGGTCTTTGGGCACATTTCCTTATTAAGTTTGAAATGGCTAGCAAAAGGTGTACTAACTAGTTTTCCATTGTGCATATTAAATCTTTTCAACACCTCTTGTATGTACTCATTTTGAGACAATGTTAATTTTCGATTTTTCCTGTCTGTAGTGATTCTCTTACCAAGGATTTGTTTTGCAGCTCCCAAATCCTTCATTGCAAATGAATTTGCCAATTTTCTTTTGAGCACATTTATTTCTTGCATGTTAGACACTACAACAAGCATGTCATCTACATACAATAAGAATATAATACAGCTGTCATCATTTTGCTTTTTAAGATAAACACAATCGTCAGAGTGACACCTAGTATAACCTTGTTTAGACATAAACTTGTCAAATTTTAGATACCACTGCCTTGGAGCCTGTTTTAAGCCATACAAGCTCTTCTTCAACCTGCACACTAGTTTCTCCTTCCCTTTCACCTCATATCCTTGTGGCTACTTCATATATATCTCTTCCTCCAAATCCCCATGGAGAAAGGTTGTTTTTACATCTAACTGCTCAATATGCAAATCTTCAGTTGCTACTAGACTTAAAATAGTTATGATTGAAGTCATTTTAACAACAGGAGAAAATATTTCATCAAAATCAATACCTTTCTTCTGTGCAAACCCCTTCACCACAAGTCTAGCTTTGTACCTCTGTTTTCCTCCATATTCTTCGTTTAGCCTGTAAACCCATTTATTCTTCAATGTATTTTTTCCTGCAGGCAACTTGACTAAGTCCCAAGTCCGGTTATGCATTAACGAGTCCACCTCTTCTTCCATGGATACCTCCCACTTCTTCCCGCTTTCAACCTGCATTGCTTCTTCATAACATTCGGGTTCACCAGAATCAGTCAACAATAAATAATATAATGA
>APFE030400811.1:116363-140569 GCA_000404065.3 Pinus taeda | reverse complement strand
GGTTTATTGTTTAATTTTAGGTTTAGTTAGACGAAAGGGCACGATCATAAGATCATGCCCTTTCCCAAAGGGTGCCCATGGCGGTATATAAGCCACGCAACCCATTGTAAACGATCATCATCTATAATTCATTTATTAATAAAAGTATTTTTATATATATCTCTGTTTATCCAGAAGTTTTATGCTTCAAGTAGCTTGCATCAAAGAATGATCTTTATAATGAATAAAATTACATTGTTTGTGGGCATCATTCAGAAAGGCAGTTGGATAGCATATTAAATAAATTTTGTGTGGCTGAAGATCAGTTGTTTAAAGATATAGAATGTTATGAGAATCATCAAACTAACCATGTGTTTTTTGATCCTATAGCTGACTACATGGAAGAGATTTACTGTTCAGGCTTCCAGCTATATGTTCATCTTGAAGAACAGTTACACCTCATGCTGCTTTGGTTATTTCAGTATCTGGTTTATTGTTGCTCCAAGCACAGTCAAGAGCTTCAAGTGTCAGATCAAATCGATGATTGGCTTCATTGGAAGTTTCATGTTCCTTGAGCTACAAGTGGAGATTGCAGCTGATAGGGTAGGTAGGAATGTGCAAATAAGCTCAGGGTAGGTTGACTGAGCATCTGTTTCAGTAGGTGCAATTTGAATTTTTCGTTCAGAAATCATTAAAGGCTTGAGGAGCAAATTGGGCAGAGGTTCAGAGTTTTATTCTAGAGGATGGATAGCGACACTGGAGCTACAAGTTCTTAGTATACCACAAGGGCACACTATCCCTAGTGGAGCCACTGTTATCACCCTAAAATCTTTGTCTCTAAGCTTTGGAAAGTTCCCTTGTTTCTAGTCATAGTCTTATAAGTTTTGAGTCATCTCATCACAATTAGTGTCATTCTCATTTACAAACCCTTCTTCTAGTCATGGTGTTAAAGGGTCTCTAGGTCATTTCAGGCTTTAAGGGTTAGGTCATAAGGTTAAAAGTCTTTTAAGGTCATATCTCTTTTCCAAATAAAGTTTAACATCCTCATTCCATGTCATAGAAGCCTCACCAAGTGTTTAGAAGTCATATCTCACATCATTTTGGAGAAATTTTGAAACTAGCTACGAAATCACTGAACTAGGAGTTTTCGTAGCGCGCTACGAAATCCCTGAAAAAGCCTGTTTCAGCATAAAAAACTCTGCTTTCTGCGTTTACTAGTCAACTTCTAGAAGGGGTCCTGAGCAGCGGAGAACTCAATTTTGAAAACTGAAAGAGGCATTTCTTCCTAACATACCAAACTACAAAAACCTCTTTTAGTTTCTTCAAATTCATTCTAAGGTGGGAGGAATTTATGGTTAAACTTGCGCTACGAAACTGCTAAAAGTCAAGCTTTGGCTTCTAGTTTTAATAGTCTTTTTCAAGATCAGTTTCTAGTCACAAGAAAAGGTATTTTTGAATTCTAAAAGAGGTTTCTCTTCATAACCTCTCCAGCGACAATAACCTATCTCACTTTCTTCATAAGTGTTTTCAGTTGGGAGATAATAAGCTTTCTTTGAGACCCTAATTTCAGAGAACAAATTTTTCCTGTTTGACACGTGTTTTTCAAGGACAGATTATGGACAGTTGGAGAAGTGTTTTAAAAAACCAAGAGAGGTTTTTGTTCTAGACGGCATGGACTACAAAAACCTCCTTCAATTTCGTAAAATATGTCATGAGTGAGAAGATAAGGGCTCTGTCCCACATGCCATTTTCAAGGATCCTAAGCCTAAAAACAGGGAAACATCAAATTCGACTTCATGAGGTTGCAGCTGTCAAAGAATGCATTTAAATGTTTAGATAAGGTTGTTGTAATCATAATGAGTTACACTCCTAGTTGTATTAGGTCTCTAGGACTGCTAGTTAGCTGTCAAATGCATTTAAAGGTTTGTTTTATGGTTAGAATAGGTGTCACTGATGGCAAATTTGAATTCCCCTCATGTTGGAGGAGGAATCTAAGTCATGTAATGAACTCTATATATTGGAGAAGATGTGATGCACAAAGGGTTGGCAATTTTCAAAGAAAGAAGCACATTGTGCTATTGTATGTGACTGCAAGTTTTCAAGTTAATACAAAGAGTTGCTTTCACTACTCAGGATTCAGAAAGGGTTTCAATGTTTGATTTTCCTCATGGCTTCCTTCATATATTTACTTGCAGTGTTATAGACACATGTTACTTAGAATTCATTTGATGATGCTCTAACTTCCTTCATGTGTTTGTAGGCTATGTTCCTTACATAATATCTCTGTGTTGCTTCTATGCTAAAACCCTCTATGCCCTGACTTCCATGTGAAATTGATCTTGTTGTTGTATTAAAACACACTTTGACTCCATGGCCCAATGGAAGCTTGTTGATTGATATTTCAACTATTTATATATTGTTGTTCAAATTTTCCATAGAGTTAGCCATCTAATCTTCAAAGTAAAATCTTTAATCCAGTGAGAGAGCCCTCTCAGGTTGAGGAGGCTAAACCTCAGCCAAAAGTTTGGTTTGAAATAATTACTTAAAGTCTTCCTGATCAGCAGCCTATCAGGGGTTGATTTTGTGATAACACCGCACATGCTAAATGTTGTGGAAATGAGGTGGAAAATTATGGGGGAGTTAAATTGAAGTCCCAAGGTGATGTGGACTCCTAAAATCAAGGAAATGACATCTGCTCAAATAAAATCGAATTTCTAGCATTAAATGAAAAAGCTGTTTGGAAATTCGAATTTGTGAAGTTAATTCACATTTGGGAGGATTTGGTAGAATATTTGGTGGAGATTTTTGTGGGAAATTGTCCCCACATGGGTTACCACCCATATACACTTGTCATTCCACCATAAAATTCGAATTTGGCACACAAGGGAAGAAGAAAATGATGTCCACTTGCCAAAATTCGATTTTTACACTTCGCATTGGAACTCCATTCAACAAATTTTAATTTCTCTTTGGGATTGTCACCTCATACCACTTGTTTAATCACTTCTACATTGAGATTGGCTCCAATGCCATTTGTCATTGTCATTATTTATTGGGATTTGCTCCCAACTCTTTATATAATAGAGCCATGGGCTCTCACATTGCATCATATTGCTTGCAGAAGCGCTACTACCTTGTACACATTCGGAAATATCAATAAAGACTTTGGGGTTTCATTCATGAGGTGTTCCTCCTTTTTGAGTGTGATGAATTGTTGAGCATTGGTATAATTCTTTTTACTCATGCTTTGATCTAATTTGCTTCCATATGCTCTTATAGATTTGTTAATGTAGAGCTATCTTGCGTTGACATTTGATTTAGAAGTATGCTCCAGGTATAAAATGTTGTAGTTGGTTTTAAATAAATATCTAGAGTTTCTTATCATTGTTTATTGCTAAATCTATATGGAAATAATTCTTGATTGATGTTTTGAAGAGGGAACATCTTGTTGGGATTACAGAATCAAGCATGAGGGGAAGTCTTTGGAGAGACCAACCCACTCTTTATACATTCTTAAAGGAGCTCTCATTTGTTCTTCGAACTTTCATAGTCTTATCTTACAAAGTGGTTTTGCAGGGATTTTGGCACATAGCTTGTACACAAGCCGAGAACTTCTAAATTTAAATCTCTTTTAAAAAAACATTGTACTTCATTTATTTCATTTGCTATTTAAGAGTTTGAATATGGCTAAGCAAAGACGAGAGTTTACTCTCACTCTTTAGCTTAGCCTTTTGTAAATTATAATTGTACATATACATTTTATCTTGCTGATTGTTCCATTAATACTTAACTTATTTTGCATCCATTGTTTGGATTGTTTGCTAACTCTTGTGTGGCAGATTTTGAAGAGCAACTTCCCGCAACATCTAACAAATTTTTGCAGGACCTTTGGCAAGTGCTGGGGGTTCGATTTCCAAGGATGTCATGAGCCCTTTTGAGGTTTATTTTGGCCAAGTTGAGTTCACTAAAGGGCTCTCCATTTTCCTCTTTAAGCCATGGGCATTTGGAGGAAACTCACATTGTTTCCCTTGCACAAGTTTTGTGAGATCGTTTCACTACTTTCTCAATAAAGAAGGTCTAGTGTCCAAGTTTCAAGAAATTATTGTAAGGACTCTCCTTGAAGTATAGTTGAGAACTTTGAAGGGCCCTCTTCTCATTGTAATATTAATAAAAGATCTAACTTGCTTGTGGGAGCTTCGGATTTCTCCCATGGTATCCTATCTTGCCATTTAGAGGGAGGATTCTATTGGGTCGATTGACATTTGCGTGGTTTAAGCTTTCATACTTCATTCACTTACATGCATGCTTTAATTGAGAATTAACACAACCTCACTATCGCATTTCATTAAATTAAAGTTTGTTACAATTTAATTTGAGCTTTGCATTTTCTTTTCCATTGTTGCTTGGAGCTACAAGCTTACACTTTACTTTGGGCAATTCATCCTTTACATACAAGTATTTTATATTCTTAACAAACTTTGATTTCTTTCCATATACCTTGGTAAATTGTTCCATGAGCACTTGAATACATGCTTCAATTTTATGCTACATTGTTATCTTGAATATTGGAGCAATTTATTGTCATTGTCTATTTGAAACAAATTTTACTTTCAAGCAAATTACTTGTATCATTTCAATTCATTGACAAAACACATGCAACACTTGTAAGCTAATTTTATTCCTCCAATTGAAGTTATAATTGCAACTTATGTTGAACACTATTTCATTTTCAAGCATTGCAAACCAATCTCTTTGAAGCATTTGCATGTATCATTATTTTAATTTGGAGAATTAACACAATTTGCATTTCATCTATACATTTTAGTGTAGGAAGGCCCCAAACCTCATTAAAATTTTACCTCGAACATAAGTTGGTTGAAGTAGACATCTTAGGGATCCTCTACTCCTCTATTGACTCCTCACTGTGAGATCCATATCATAGGGTGAAGGTGAGGTTTGAGGATTGAAGAGTTAAATTGTAATCTTGTTGTAGAGCTAATTAATAAAATTAACCAAAAGCACTTTCCATTACATTTACTTTGCTTGTCTCTTGATGGTTTGAGTTTTCATATGCAAAGTCTATTCCAAAAGCAAGTATTGTAATCATTTCAAACAAGTGTTTTCTTTTCATGTTTCGAGTCTATTTGCATATTGATGTCTTGGTTTAGCACTTCCTTTTTTTTACATTTCCAAGTTAATTACTAATTTTTGGGTTTTGGCAAGATATGTTTCACATGTTTTGATTTATAAAGTTGATTATTGTTAAAATTGGTAACTAGGGCCAAACTCCATGTGAGTCATGTTATTTATCGCAGTTGATATTTTTATTGGATCCCTCTCATTGAGAGGTGTAGGATTGATCTAAAGATCATCCGATTCTGATAAGTATTTATGAAGATATGAATTTATTTGTGTTATAAATCAAATTGTCAAGTCGGCCAGCATCTTAGGTAGGCTCAAAAGCCCAAAAGTCATGTCTATTCATCTTCTACGTTTTAGTATAAATAGGAGAGGACTTGAAGTCATTTTGTAGACACACTCTTCATGTGATCTCCTCTCCACGTCTTGGGTCTTTGGAGAAAGAGAGACACTAAAGAATACGCTGGCCTAGTATGATGCCCTAGCTGCAGATGATGCCCTAATCCAATGCAGTCATGAAGACATTCATACGTAGTCATGGAAACATCTTATACGTTGTTCATGTAACACCTTATACGCTATTCTTGAAGACATTTATACGCAGGCATAGATGGTAACCGCAATAGATGGTAGTCACGATAGGTGGTAGCCACAGTAGATGGTAGCCGCTGTGATAAAAAGAAGGCCACAATCAAGCATGGAAGCGCCGCAGTCACAATACACAGTCACGTGAAGCCCTCATCCGCAGTAAAGGGAGGTCTAATACGCAACAGATGAGGCTCTTATCTGCATCAACAAGAAGGCCCTAATCCATTGTCATAAGGAAGCTCCTAAACCGCAGTCTAGAAGTGACCCTTAGCGACAGCTTAAGAAGCCCTGGCCACAGATATAACAAGCCCTAATTCACAGCTAAGGAGAGACCTTTAGTCACAACAAAATGATTTCTAACATAGCAAGAAGAAGCTTGAAACAAGCATGGGTTGCTAAAGGTAACAGCACAGAGATAGAGGTTGATCCTAGGCTTGGGTCAAGGACTGGTTGCAAGACAAAGGAGTTGTAGCATAAGGTAAGACTGTGCATAAAAGAAATCTGCCATAAAGGTTCTGATCAGATCAGCATAGGTATACAGATTCGGTGCTAGAAGGTAATGACAGTAAGCCATGTTCTTACACTGCTGCATTGATGGCTATTCGAAGTTGTTTGGTGGAAGACCGTAAGCCTATCTTGCTGCTAGGCTAGGTCACAGGCCATAGCCAGCGTCAAAGGGTTGCACAAGCCAGCATGATAGTAGGCCTTTATTGTTGACTGAGTGAAAGATAAGGTATGAAGGCTGATGCCCTAAGTCATGAAACAGTGATAGCTAGTGTAGCTAGAAGTCATCAAAGTTGACAGGTGCAACTAATGATGTGTGTAGCATAGCAGGCATTGCAGATCAGCAATGTGTACACCATTAAATATAGATTATGACATTGAGCTCAATGATGTTTGAGTACACCACTAAGAAGATGAAGTACAACATAGTGCAGCATGATGTTGAATTGTAGCATGGAAATGGGAGCAGCTCAGTGAAGGTATCAGCTCTGTGACTAGGTGCAGCACCATAACGAAATGCAACACTACGATCGGTGAAGCAGTCACCTTGGAGAATCAGTGGAAGCAATATGTCATCAACTGATCTCATGCAGATATCAAAAGTCAAAATGTTGACTTCTATTGTAAATGTACTCTCTCTCTCTCTCTGTGCTGAACTTTGAAGAACATAAAAGAAGAATTGATCAAGGGTTTCCCCACATTGGGGTTTGCCCCTGGCTGGCACCACATCTTGTGTCCTCTTGACTTTGCTTGTCTTCTGTGATTTATGTTTATGTTCTATCTGCGATTTCCTTTAATGCTGATATGATTGCTAACCTAGAAAAGATATGAAGCTAACTATGAAAATTGAAATAAATTGCTCTTAGCATAGAACATACCTAAAATTAACATGGTATCGGAGCTGAGGTGAAGACAATGCCCAAGCAAGAGTGAAAGAGCAATCACCGAAGACAATTGGGACAAGACAAAAGGATCAATGGGTTCCTCATCTCTCTTCTAAATTCACCAAGGGTAAAGTCAAAGCCGAGAATATTATCAGAATGGCGTAGCGGAAATTTCTGATGGCCAACCTAAAGATCACTTTATTGGGAAGTTCGGATCTAAGGGTGGAAGGAAAGGCAGATGCCTTGGTTGCACTAAGTTCGACCATTATGCGAAGGAGTGTCTGAATGGCAAAGACATATCTCTTGATGAAGATATCAATCATTCCAGGGACATTTCAAACGAATGACAGGTCGTCAAGAAAATGTTTGACTCTTCAAAGAAAGAAAGGAACCCCAGTGCTTCAAGGCACTTCATCGGATAGATGGGTGCACTCTCTAATTTGGTAGAGATGGAAACAATCGTGGGATTATACTTGGAGCCGATGCCACCTATCCTGAAAAAGGGTGTAGGGAATGTTACCTCTAAATTGAATAAGGGTAACTCGATTCATTTACAGAATCTCTTTTATGTACCTGATTGCAAGAAGAACCTGGTGTCCATTTCAACAATGGAAGTCGAAGGTTTCAAGGTGGCACTCGTCGATGGAAAGGTACGTGTTTGAAAATAGAATTTTCAAGATGTTTTTGAGTTCAGGATTGTATCAAGTTACAGGAAGTCCACTGGGGACCAAGTCCATTGACACATAAGGTTTGTGAGTCAGATAGTGATAGGGAAGCTTAAATTCAAAAAGAGCATGAAAGTACATATCTGAGATGTACTGAAAGAAAATCTTAC
This sequence comes from Pinus taeda, assembly GCA_000404065.3. Lineage (NCBI taxonomy): Eukaryota > Viridiplantae > Streptophyta > Pinopsida > Pinales > Pinaceae > Pinus > Pinus taeda. Next base: position 132,640 of record APFE030400811.1, on the reverse strand, counting down.
AAGGGCACCATTCCCCTCATGTAGCAGGTCCACAGGTGTGGAACAACCCGAGGAGTTTGAGATTCATGATCAGGAATATCATGTATACAGGGGGAATAAAGCCCTCTATGGCTTGAAGCAAAACTCCCCGGGCATAGTATGAGGTTTTCCCGCATTGGGTTTTTCCGGGGAAATTGGTCCAAAAATAATGGTGTCATGTGGTGTGTTTGTTCTTGTTTCTTTATTCGTTGGTCTTTAATATGTTGAGCATGCACTACTGTTTATTTTCAGTATTTACTTTGTAAATAACTTGTTAAAGAAAATTAACAAGTAGGTAGGAATAAATCAGAAAGAGTGCATGAAGGGTTTCTAGACTAGGTAAAATTAGAAACTTCAACATGGTATCAGAGCGTGATTGCAGATCATAGGAGGACTAAAAGACATCAGCCAAGTGGAGCAATAGCAGCAGAAAACAGCTGTCCCAAGGTGACAAAAGTTGTTTCTAACAGCGCAAAAGCTAAGGAAGTGTCATGCAAAGCCCACCACAGCCATGCAGAAGAAGCCAGGAACTGCGTAGAGCCTCAGAGAGGTAGCGTTGCTAACGCAGAGGGCTAGAGGGCTGACGCAGGGCATCCCAAGGTTGACGCATACCCATCCAGGGTGACGTAGAGCCAGTGTGAGGCAAAGAAGGAATGACGCAGTTCACGGAGAGTTAATTGCTGGAGTCTAGAAGGCTGCAGAAATATTGCAGAGTGGAGCTGGTGAGGTACTCTAGTCAGAACAAAGCAAGGCCAGAGGAGTTGTTACCGAGGGTTTCTAGCCGAGGAACCTGAATCACCAGTGCAGTTGCACAAGACGATCAGAGTAGGGGGCATCTCGACAAGCGGCATAAGGATTTCTAGGAGGGAAATCAGGACTCAGAGGGAGTCTAGAAGAGAACTTCCAAACGGGAAGTAGAGACTTAGAGGAGTCGAACAGAGAACTTCCAGGAGGGAAGTAGAGGAGCGCCATGGCACTACACGGGGTAAGAGACCAGGATAGACTAGACAGAGCATCGAACTCTGCAGTCTGGAAGGCCAGAATCTTATAAGTGCTTGACAGGAATCATGTCAAGAACTTCACCTTGAAGGTTGTAGTTATCACAATCGACCCCGATGATAATGACAAGTACGAGGAGGCGATGGTGAAAGCCAAGTGCATTATCCTTGACAGGGTCAAGGATCATGTGGTACCACATATAGCCGAGAACGAACCAAAAGTTGAGATGTGGGAGACTCTCAAGAACCTGTACCAGCATACTTCTGTGCAGAGAAGAATGCTACTAGAGAACCAGATGAGGTCATATCAAGTGAAGAAGGGCCAAACGATTGACTCCTTCCTCGGAGGACTAAATGAGATCCAAGATTAGTTGACTGCTATAGGAGCGACATCGGATCAAGAGCTTATGGTGAGGACAACACTGAATGATGTCTCAGAAGAGTGGGAAGTGTTTGTCCAAAGCATCCTGGGTAGAGGGACTCTCCTACCTTGGGACGAGATGTGGGCAGCTCTTCGCCAAGAAGAGATCAGACGGCAGTGAAAGACAGGTAGCAGCAACAAAGGGATCAAGGTCAAGCAGGAGGAGGAGGATGTGGCCCTAGCATCTCAGGGAAAGCAGGAGAAGCAAAAGAAGAAAGATCTCTCCAAGATCAAGTGCTTCCACTGTGGGGAGATGGTACTATGCGACCCAGTGCCTAAGGAAGAAGAGTAAGGGAGAGTCTTCTGAGACTAAGGCAGCACCAACACCGGCAGAGAAGGAAGTTTTGATAGACGATGATTGCGCCATGAGTGCACACGCACCACTTGAACAGAAGTGGGGGGACATCGAGTTGTAGTCAGGCGGACTACAAGCAATGAGAGGCAGGATCCTGGAGGTATCGAACCTCTTGGATTAGACCTTGCTACGGGAGCCCTGACGAGGAGTAGCAGGACTGGCTGAGTGGGTAGAGAAGAATGTGAATGGAGCGACAAAGAGAGCTACAGTGTAGGAGTCCCGAGACAGCGCAAGAGCTAGCAGGCTGCAGCAGTAGTGTTGCACCAGTGCAGGAAGGCACAAAGAGGTGTGCAACGGTGCGAGATGCAGGGAGTTGTTGCAGTAGTGCAGAGGTCAGAGAGGGAGAACTTATTAGCGGTAGAGGGAGCTTCAACATCAGTGGGTGTCTCTAGCCCAACAAGGGAGGTCAGTTGGGAGATCAGTTACTTACTTCTCAATAATTGAGTTGCAGTGCAGCAGTGGGCAGCACGATGCAACATGATGAGAGGAGGTGCAATGTGGATGCACTGCTAGGAGAAAGGACCAGCAACAGCAGGAATGCAGAGGGAGTTGTTATACAGATGCAGCAGTGTTAGTGGCAGAACCATGGGCAGCAATACAGGATGCAGCAGTGTAGAGGATGTTGGGCAAGAAGGCCTAGCATCAACACAAGTACCAATGCCGGATGATCAAAGTAATACTCAGTGAGGAGTATTGTTAGAGCACAGTCCTCGCTAAGAGGGAGTGTTGATTTGGGGTAGCATCGGATGTGCTCCAACCACGAAATTTGGTCGAGAGGTTGGGGCACATGAGATCTCCAATACCCAGAAAGGGTTTGGGAAGATTCTAAACAGATCAAGAGATACTAAAATAATTAATATTTTTAATAGAGTCCCTAAGTCAAACTTAGGAAAAATAAAATATTAATGTGTATTAATATGAATCTGTGTTAGAATGGTCCAAAAGACATGGATCAATCCAGATCTAATCTTAGTCATTGATTAGGGACTTAATCTTGGTCGTTGAATCGTCAACAGGAAAAGTATAAGAGGAGGCTTGAGGGTCACTTGGAGATCACACCAGAAGATCAGTCATTCTATTCTCTAGAGCAGGGTTTGCTAAGAGAGATAGAATCAGTGATTAGGAGAGCAGCTGAGGGGCATTAAGTACAGAGAAATAGAGAAGGCAGAGATTGTATCGGGAGAGTAGCGCAGCAGCCAAGCAGCATGATGCAGAGCCAGCAAGGGCTCACGCAGGGCCACATAGAGGCATCCAAGTGTTGCGCAAATCACCAGAGGGGCCAGCACAGCTGATGCAGAGGCTCTCAGATCTGACGCAGGGCCTACTGGGACTGATGCATGCCTAGAAAGGCTAACATAGGGCCATCGTGAGACAGAGAGGGGCTGACGCAGTCTAGTTTAGGTAGACGCTAGGGTTGTAGAGCAGTTTTGTGCTGAGGAGCTGCCAGAAGGGTTTTTTGGGGTTTTAGCCAGGAGATTTCTCTCAAACTGTGAGGTATAGCTGCTAAGGAAATTCTCTGCTGGGTAGGCGAGTTTCAGCATCTAGATTGTACTCTGATATTGCTTAATAAGGAAACCCTCAGATAGTTGCACCGGTTTTCCCACATTGGGTTTTTCCGAGGACATTGGTCCAAAAATAATGGTGTCATGTGGTGTGTTTGTTCTTATTTCTTTTAGTTGCTAATCCATAATATGTTGAGCATGCACTGGTGTTTATTTTCAGTATTTACTTTCTAAATAACTTGTTAAAGAAAATTAACAAGTAGGTAGGAATAAATCAGAAAGAGTGCATGAAGGGTTTCTAAACTAAGTAAAATTAGAAACTTCAACAACGCAGAGGCCGGGAGGGCTGACGCAAAGCCCTAGAGAGGCATTGGAGAGTTTTTCGTGGAGCAGAATTGCCAAATATTTGCTTCCGAAGAGAGGTATTATTATCAGATTGATTTCTATGTCGGGTGAGCCAGTTTGGCACCTAGTTGTACTCAAGAAAGCTGCTTAATAATAAAACCCTCAAAACTGATGTACCGGCTTTCCCAAGTTGGGTTTTTCCAGGGACAATTGTCCAAAAATAACGGTGTCCCTTGTGTGTTTGTCTATTCTTTCAGTTGATGATCTATAGATGGTTGAGACTGTACTTGTGTTTATTTCCAATATTTATATGGTTAAATAACTTGTTAAGTAATTAAAAAAGTAGGTGAAATAAACTAAATAGTGCAAGAAAAATTTCTAACGGGTTAGCCTTAGAAATTCCAACATGGCATCAAAGCGTTGCAAATCATAGGAGAGCTGAAGGCACCATCTAAATCAGAAAATTACAGCAGAAGCAGTTGTCTCGAGAGACAAAAGTTGTTCCTAAGCAAAAAGCAGCAGAGGAGTTGTGCAGAGGGCCTTCTTCATCAGTTCGAGCCACAAAGAGGGCCAGCGCAAAAGCTTTGAGAGGCAGAAGAGGCTCACGAAGAGCCACGTCATCCTGCTCAGCCCGATAGGAGTGACGGAGTTGGCTAGAGGAGCGATTCAGCCTTGTCGGGATTGCGTAGAGCTAAGAGGCTCAGTTTCTTCAGCTGTTGGGGCCTAGGGAGCTGTGGGCAGATTGTGGATTGTGAAGCTAGTGGGGTGTTGTTGTTGTTGAAGCAGAACAATACCTAACAAGACAGAACCAAGGTAGAGGGAGTTTATACCTAGGCGGATTTCTAGCCAAGAAATCCAGATTAGTGTTGCAGGAGCAAAGGGGATCGAAGAGGTGCGATTCGACTATTGGAAGAAGGATTTCCAGGAGGGAAATCGAGACTCAGAGGGAGTCCAGGAGAGGATTTTCAAGAGGGAAATCGAGACTCAGAGGGAGTCCAGAAGAGAACTTCCAAGAGGGAAGTAGAGACTGAGAGGGAGTCGAAGAGAAGAGCAAAGATGGCAATGAACGGACTGAGGGATCAAGACAGGTTGGATGGAGCATCCAACTTTGTCATTTGGAAGGCCAGGATCTTGTCTGTTCTAGATGGACATCGTATCAAGCACTTCGCCTTGAGAACCGTGGCTATCCCAGTTGACCCGGACGATAACGAAAGGTATGAGGATGCAATGGCCAAGGCAAAGTGCATAATCCTTCATGGGGTCAAGGATCATGTAGTTCAGCATTTGTCGAGAAGAATACGACAAAGGAGATGTGGGATACCCTGACGACATTGTATCAAGGCACTTCCGTGCAGAAGAGGATGCTAGTGGAGAATCAGCTGCGATCGTATCAGATGCAGAAGGGGGAGCAAATAGATCTATTCCTCAGCAGGTTGCAAGAGATTCGGGACCAACTTACTTCCATAGGGGCCACGCCGAATCAGGAGTTCATGGTGAGGACCGCCCTGAACACAGTCTCTGAGAAGTGGTAGACATTCGCCCAAAGCATTTTGGGCAGAGCGAATCTTCCAGGTTGGGAAGAGATGTGGGCAGCTCTTCGCCAAGAAGAGATCAGACAATTGACCAAGACAGGAAGTAGTAGCAAAGGTGGTCGAATCAAGAAGGAAGAGGAACAGGATGCGGCTCTGGCATCTGCGAGACAGCAAGGGAAGAGGAAGAAGGACATCTCCAAGATAATGTGCTTCCATTGTAGGGATCTAGGTCATTATGCAACCCATTGTCCCAGGAAGAAGACTAAGGGAGAGGCTTCTGACTCCAAGGCAGCACCGATGAAGGCGGAGAAGGAAGTAGAGAATGATGACGATTGTGCCATGAGTGCCCATGTACATCTAGAGAAGAGGTTGGGAGACATCGAGCTGTAGTCAGGAGGACTACAAAAGATGTGGGGCAGGATCCTTGAGGTACCCAAACTCTTGGATCATATCTGGCTACGAGAGCCCCGAGAGACAATAGCAGGATGATGGATGTCGGTAGATGGAGTGGCAGAACAGTGCCAGAGTGTAGGGATCTGTAGTAGCGCAGTGAAGATTGAAGCAATGCGAGAGGCACAGTGGAGGTTGCAACAGTGCAGAAAGACACAAACGAGTTTGCAGCAGTGCGAGAGGCACAAAGTTGTTGCAGCAGCGCAGAGGCAGCAGAGGGAGCACAGGATAGCAGCAGAGGGAGCTTCAGCATCATGAAGCCTTCTAGCCTGACAAGGATGTCAGTAATTGGGTAGAACAGTTACTTACTTCTCAGTAACAGAGTTGCAGTGCAACGATTACCAGTGTTAGTGCTATGGACAACACGATGCAACATGATGAGAGAGAGCTGCAATGCAGATGCAGTGTTGGGAGAAAGGACCAGCAGCAGCACGGCTATAGAGGGAGCTGCAATACAGATGTAGCAGTGGCAGTGGCAGAACCATGGGCAGTAGTATAGGAGGCAGCAGTGCAGAGGATGTTGGGCAGCAGGCCAAGCATCATCATAGGTACCAGTGCCGGATGATCAGGGTGATGTTCAGTGGTGGAGCATTACTAGAGCACATTCTTCGCTAAGAGGGAGTGTTGATTTGGGGTAGCATCGGATGTGCTCTAGACATGAAATTTGGTGGAAAGGCTAAAGCACATGAGATCTCCAAGACCCAGAAATGGATTGGGGAAATTCCACCCGGTAGAGAGATATTAAAATAATTAATATTTTTAATTGCTTCCTAAGTCTAAACTTAGGAAAACAAAAATATTAATGGGTATTCATATAAAACTGAGTGAGAAGGTTCTAAATGACATGGATCAAGCCAAATATAATGTTAGCCGTTGATTAGAAATTTAATCTCATCCATTGAAGACTCAATAGAAAAAGTATAAGAGGAGGCTTGAGTGTCAGTTAGAGATACACCAAGATTGATCAATCAGTTCGATTTTCTGGAGCGGGGTTTGCTGAGAGAAATCGAACCAGTGATCAAAGTTGCAGCGAGGGGCAGTGAGTGCATAGCAAAGAGGCAAAGATAGTGTCGAAGGATCAACGTTGAGTCAGAGGAAGCTACGTAGAGCCAATAGAAGCCACGCAAAGGGCCAAAGGGATTGCACAGAGGCTACCAGGCCTCCGTGAGTGACGTGGAGGGCTAGAGAGCCTGCGCAGAGCATCAAAAGGCTGACGTAGAGCCTCAAAGACGCGTTGGAGAGCTTTTCGTGGAGCAGACTTGCCGAATATCTGCTTCCGAAGAGAGGTATTACTGCCAAATTGATTTCTCTGTCAGGTGAGCCAGTTTGGCACCTAGTTGTACTCAAGAACGTTGCTTAATAATAAAACCCTTAGAACTGTTGCACCGGTTTTCCCAAGTTGGGTTTTTCTAGGTACAATTGTCCAAAAATAACTGTCCCTTGTGTGTTTGTCTATTCTTTCAGTTGATGATTTGTAGATGGTTGAGACTGTACTTGTGTTTATTTTCAGTATTTATATGGTTAAATAACTTGTTAAGTAATTAAAAAAGTAGGTGAAATAAACCAGATAGTTCAGGAAGAATTTCTAACGGCTTAGACTTAGAAATTCCAACAGTCTAGTTTTCCATAAGAGCTTTGAGATCTTTAAAGCGACTGAATACCTCGCCCTTGGTCTTCAAGAAATATATCCAAGTCCTCCTAGAGTAGTCATCAATGAATATAACATAATACTCATAACCACCCAAAGACACATGAGACGTACGACCACTAACATCATTATGGATCAAGTCTAGTACACCGGTAGATCTATTGTCGCTCGCTAGGAATGGGAACTTGGTGTACTTGCCTAAAGCACACCCTCTGCAGACCTCATAATCCTCAACACTGAAATCAGGAACTCTAGTAGTGATCTCCCTCAGTACTCTCAGAGCTCCATGATGCATATGCGCCATCCTTCAGTGCCATAACTCACACAAGTCTCTACTGTTGGTGGTACTATTGTGAGTGCTACCAGATGTGTTACTCACCAATGCTCCTGTCGATTGAAAATTGAACCTATATAGTTTCCCAGAGCGGACTCCAATCACTTTGCTAAAGTGATGGAATCTCTCCTAGGATGCATCAATACCTGCCCTCCTACGAAAGTGACGTCAAACCCCTTCTCCTCCATAGCAGACACTGAAATCAAGTTCTTCTTCATCCCGGTAACATACAAAACATCCATGACCTTCAAAGGAGGCAAAGACTCCTTCTCAAAGGTCACAATCCCCACACCAACAACTCTCACAGTGCGGTCATCTCCTAGTACAATCTCAATATAAACTACCTTGTCCGCAAGCTCTAAAAAGAACTCTCATGCACCTGTCATATGGCGGGAAGCCCAGTTGTCTATGTACCACACATCAGATGATGTATTCCTACTAGATGTAGAAGTAATAAATGCAAAGTCCTGGTCAAATTGTGAAACAAACTGGTCCACCTCTATTGAAGCTGCAGTACCCTTTTTCCCCTTTTTCTTCCTCTCCGGACACTTAGCAACATAGTATCCCATCTTCTAACATGCCCAACATTTGACTTTGGACATATCTGTATCTTTCTTCTTCTTCTTCTCCTTTCCCTTAGCCCCATCTGATGAGGCCCCTTTCTTGGCTTTCCCTTTGTTCTCCCCCCTGGCTGTCAAGGCTACATCCTCCTCATCTACTATCTTCATCCCACCACTGTCAGTCTTCCGTATCTCATGATGCACATAATCATCCCAGAAGTTGTCCCAATTGGGAAGATTTTCCCTAGAGGTAACAACATCTCCAAAGACCTCCTAGGACTTAGGAAGTCCCACTACAACTATCCTGACTAACTCCGTGGGTTCAACTACCTCACCAATAGCAGTCAAATCATCACTTCCATGTTTGACCCTGCCAAGATAGTGAACTACGCTTTCAGCCTTTGTCATCCTGATGTTCTTCAATTGTTATTTAAATACCATCTTCCTGCTCTCATAGGGAGTGCTTAAAGTTGTCCACATCTGATATGCATATGTGTTTCCTCGCACCTGAGGAACCACATGATCCTTCAGACAGTCCATCAAAATCCTTTTTGCCTTTACATTATTTTTTGTGAATTCAGCAAATTCATTTGCAGCAGTAGGAGGTAAAACCACTTGCCGCACTATGTACCAAATTGCTGCCTCCTCAAACTCTGTTTGAATTCTGTCCTTCTAAACGGCATAGTTGGATATCCCATCCAGTTTGTCCTCTATTCTTAAGAACATGGCCATGCTTGCTGTCCAAAATTTACAAAACCAAGAAAATGGAGAAATGAACTTTCCAGCACACCTTGTTGTCCCAAAAGTTCAGTCTGTGTGAAATTTCATCTTGCTGTCCCAAAATATCAGTTTGTTGTCCAAACAGAGTTTGTTGTCCAAACCACTATTTGCTGTCCCAAACTACTGTCTGTTGTTCAAACTGCAATTTTCAGCCTCTAGCTCTAATACCATGTTAAAATTTGATAAAAAAAGTTTCCTACAATCCCAACCTGATTTTAATTTCACCTTATCACTCTCATTCAGTTAAATGCCATTTCCCATAAACATACATTCAACATATAGAATTCTAGAAATGAAATTTTCAGATTAAAACACATGGGACTGTCAACACATGCTGAAAATAAATATGGACATAACCAAACCAGCAACACACATAAAAATACGCACAGATTTGGTCAACTTAGACCCAGTCAAAACCCCTTCAATCTTCTCCCAGGAAAACCTGTTAGAAAGTTCTTCAAATTTATTTTATCTTTCAAGTTCATGAAAAATACATTTGTAGACAAAACAAAACAGCAAAATACAACTTATCTCTTCAGCCCAAAACTCCTCGAAAATCGTGCCCACTTTGCTTTGATTTCCATGCCCACTTGAAGCTTAAAATATGTACTGTATGGATATGACTGTATGGAGTGTACAAATTTTTTTCAAAAAAAAAAAAAAAAACTTCAAAAACTTCTCTCAAATGGCGTGTAGCTCACAACATTCAATGTTGTTCATACTGTACCTTTTGTTGTCTTCTATGCCTTGATTTCCATGCCCAACTTTGCCCAGATATCACTCCATCAACTTGCTGCAACAAATTTCTCCTTTAGAACTTTTCTCCAGCTTTCAGCCTCCTTTCTCCAATATATTAATGAAGAATTAATGTAGTCTCTCTTTTCTTTTCCCCATTTTGTTTCGCTAAATGAATTTTGTGCAACTCTAAGATCTAATCGCTCAAATTCATTTAGATCAAGGGATGCGAATAAATGTGCATTTATGTAAGAGCCCTAAATTCAAAATACCAAAATATGTAATTTAAATACAGAATTTAAATAATTTATCTAATGAATACCAACCTGTTTTCTCTACTACAAATTTTTTTGCTCTGCTGCTGCCATTCTTATTCCAGTTGCGTTACCAAAACGGCCAAAACCTCCCTGTCAAACTGGGTACAACCTAGGTACTCAATCTCAGAATGCTTTCCAATCAAAGCAATCTGATCCCCCGTGCCCAAAAACTCTAGTACAATCAAGACTCAAGATTCTCTGTATCTCTGTGTTAAAATTGTTCTCCATTTCCCCCCCCTTCCTCGAGATTTTCTTCCTCCTTTTAATTCCTCGTCCACTACCCTACCTCCCATCTCCATGTCATTGTTTTGTTACGTGTAACTTTATAAAATCAAATCTTATTTGATTTTGTTGATTTTATTTGGATATGGAGATTTGATTTGATAAAAGTTTGTTTATTATTTTAATAAATTAATTTGATTTATTTAATTTATATTAGTATTTTAATAATTTATTCTTAAATATAATTTGTAAATTAAAATTAACATTTTCTTTTAGTTTAAGGATCTATCATATATATCTAGTGAGGTATTAATTCATTCCCTTAGTTTATATCTCCTCCTGTAGTAACCAGCTTATATATAGTGCGATACATGTGGGTCCATGCATACGTAGTTATTATATGGAGATCTCATATGTATGCTAATATTCGTATTTTATTTATAGTTGTAGGTGGGAATGACATACATCCCTCCTTCGAAAAACTTCGTCCCAAAGTTAGGGTTTCGAAAAAATATTAGTGATTTGTGTGAGCATATAAGTCTTTGTATTTCGGGATTGAATTTGTTTTATATGGGTCCTTAAAATTTGTTTTCTTGAATATTTTAAGATTTTACAACTATAATATTCATATTCTGCCCTTGTAGGGTTCCCAAGCTATTCTAGAATCATTCTATCCTTGCTAATCTCTTCTGCTTCCATCCTATCCATTGTCTACTAGAGTGTGCCATGGTGTCAGCTATACTGACTAACCATTCATAGGCTCTCAAGGGTATAAGCGTCGAATATATCAACCTGAATGCTCAGTAGGCATCTGGCAGTCATCATCACACGTCTAGGGGAGTGTGACTGACACAGTCCTGCCATGACTCCAAGTTTTGGAGGATAAACAGTGGGTAATACCTCCACCCCTCCTAGTGAAAATAGGGTCAACGCTCTATCATGGAACCTCATTGAGCCTTTATTGCACTGAAGTTTTTGTCATCACGTGGTCATTTTGGTAACAATGCTATCTGCAACGTAAATACGTGTCCATATATTATAACATATGCATCAATATATATAAAATAAACAGTTTTTATATAACTCATACATGTTGTTATCTACAATATAACATACTTGGTCACGTCCTGCTCATGTTATTGGCTTTCATATTGAAATTATAATCATTATTTTATTTCTATCTCATTAATCATGTCGATATGCATAATGAAACAAAATTATAAATATCATATTTCATGATTTAGATTTTATAGCAAGGTTAATCAAATATTGAACTTCATCTTGGTGTCCACAATTCAGTAAGGTTAATTTAAATAATATATTTCATCTTGGTATCCACGTACCAGTAGAATTAAGCAGATAACATATATCATATTTCAGTAACATAAAAATTTACTTTTATATGTGATCTTTCCAAAATGGTTTTGAATATCTGATTTAAAGTAAAGTAAATATATACAAAAAATGGCTTAAAGTTCTTCACAAGTTGAGGTATTTTTGACATATGATTTCTGTATCTTCCCAAGTAGCCGATCCAGGGCTATGCTTGTCCCACTAGACCTTAACTTGATCTACCAGACGATTTCTGAGTTGTCGAACCCTACGTTCCAGTGTACATAATGGTTCAACCACAATGATTCCCTCGTCTGATACCTGCAGTTCATTCCATTGAAGGTTATGAGATTTGTTAATTATGTAATGCCTTAATACAAATACATGAAATACATTATAAACTTTATCCAAGTGAAGTGGCAGTGCAAGACGATAGGCGACAGGTCCAACTTTTTCCAGGACTTTAAATAGTCTGATAAATTGGGGTGACAACTTTGTCCCTTTTCCGAATCAGATATTGCTTTTATTTGGTTTGATGCTAATGAAAACTTAATCCCCTACTTGATACTCCCTATCAGTTTTGTGAGCATCAGCGTAACTCTTTTGTCTATCATGTGCCTCTTTTAACCGTTGTCTAATTTCTTTTACATGTTCCTCCATCTCTTGGATTAATTCTGGCCCTACCATCACCCGATCTTCTAACCTGTCCCAACTTAACGGTGTTCTGCAAGGTCTACCGTATAATGCTTCAAATGGAGGCATTCTAATTGAACTACGTAATTGTTATTGTATGCAAATTCGACTAAGGATAAATATTTTTCCCAGTGTGATTGCTGATCCATAACGTACATCCTCAACATATCTTCTAGTACTTGATTTACCCTTTCTGTTTTCCCATCACTGTCAGGATGATAAGTTGTACTCAACTTTAGTTGAGTTCCTAGGGCTCACTGCATGCAAGTCCAGAATCTTTAAGTAAATCGTGAGTCTCTATCTAATATGATCTTCTTAGGTACTCCATGAAATCTGATAATTTCATTTATGAATACTCGAGCTACGTCAGCAACTTCGTACATATATCTTACGGGAATGAAATGGGCGTTTTTTGTTAATTTATCCACTACCACCAGAATAGCATTGTGTCTTTGTGAAGTAAGAGGTAGCCCAATCATAAAATCCATAGAAATGATCTCCCATTTGGTCATTGGAATGTCATGAGGTTGCAGGAGACCTGTTGGGTGACAATGATCAGTTTTTATTTGTTGACATTCAAGATATTTTGCAACAAATTGAACGATATCGCGTTTCATGCCTGACCAAAAGAAGAGTTTCTTGGTATCAGTGTACATTTTCTCTACCCCGGGATGTGCACAATACACTGCTCTGTGGGCTTCCTTAAGGATGGTGTCTCGAAGATCCCTATTATCAGGAATATACATTCTTCCATGAAATCGCAAGATTCTATCATCTTCTAGTTCATACCCCTCATACTTAGGCTCTTTTGACTTTTTACTATTAAAACTAGACCTTACCTTTAAATACTAGCTATCTCTTATGAGATGTTCTAGTACTCGCTACTTTAAGTCTACTTTGATAGGTATGAGGGAAAATATTGGAGGTCTTTTGCTTAAAGAATCTGCCACTACATTCTCTTTTCCTATAATGTATGATATTCCGAAGTCATACTCACTTATGAATTCACTCCATCGTCTTTGTCTAGCGTTCAAGTCTCTTTGAGTAAACAGAGATTTTAGACTTTGATGGTCGCTTTTAAGCATAAAATTTCGTCTTACTAGATAGTGTCTCCATATTTTTAAAGCCAGTACTACAGTGGCTAAACTCTAAATCGTGAGTGGCATAGAGTTCTTCATGAGGCTTTAACTTTCTTGAGGCATACTCTATTACTCCTCTATCCTGCATTAATACTGCACCTAATCCTTGCTTGGATGCATCAGTACATACAGTAAAATCTTTGTCCATATCAGGAACTCGTAAGATTGGTGCACTAATCAGCAGTCTTTTGAGTTCAAAGAATGCTTTATTACATTCCTCAGTCCATTCATACCTAACACCTTTACGTTTGAGAGTTGTAATTGGCTTTGCAGTTTTGGAAAATCCTTTCACAAATATTTGGCAGTAACCAGCTAAACCCATAAAGCTTTGTACTTCATGTGCATTTTCCAGTATTGGCCATTCCATGATTGCCTTTACTGATCCGGATTTAAACATGAACGCAACAAATTACAGAGAACCATAAACAGAGATGCAGCGGAAATAATACTACATTTCACTAATGTAAACTACTAAAATATGCTTACAAACAGAGTTGGAAATAAACCAGCTAGGGCGATGGTAGCTTATCGCTGAGAAGAGATATGGCGGCTACATGCCTCTGAATTGTTTATTGTTGAGAAACAATGGAAAACCTTTCACATTCCCAAAACCTAACCCTAGAAGATAAAACGCCAAACTGTGGGCCCCGTTTCGGTAAATTGGTACATCAACTTCCCGGGGTCGTAACTTTGGCATATGATCTCTGTTTGACGCGCACAGTATCTCGTTAGAAAGATCTATCCGAGAACTACAACTTTGGGAAGAGCAACATTGGTCCATGGACCCATGTTTCTCCCAATTTTCCCAAAAAACGTCGGAAGTTCAGGACCCAAAAAACTACTAAAAATAGTAAACTGGGCTACAATTAAGGAAACTGAAAAGCTAAAAGAAACAATGGTGGGGGTCCAAGTGGATTTGGCAGGTGGCCACCAATATCTACCTGGATCATTTACTTTCTCAGGATCTACTGATATTCCTTCACCAGATATGATATGACTTAAGTAATGAATCATTTTCTGAAAGAAAGAACACTTGGATAACTTTCCATATAACAAATATTTTCTGAGGTAGGATAATGCTATTCATAAATGGTATTCATGCTCTTTCTCATTCTTGGAATAGATGAGAATATCATCTAAGAAAACTTGTACAAATTGATCAAGATATTTGTGGAAAACATTGCTCGTAAGGTTCATGAATATTGTTGGTGCATTGGTCAACCCAAATGGTACCATAGTGAATTCATAATGCCCAAAGCATGTTTGGAATGCAGTCTTAGAAATATCGTTTTTCTTAATCCTTAGCTGATGATAGCTCGATTGTAGATCAATTTTTTAAAAGACAGCAGCTCCTTTCATTTGGTTGAAGAGGTCATCAATTCGAGCATTGGACACTGATTCTTTACTGTAGCTCGATTCAAGTCTCAATAGTCTATGCATAACCGTAAGGAACCATCTTTCTTCTTGACAAAAATTATAGGAGCACCCCAAAGTGAAATGTTGGGCCGTATGTGTCCTATATCTAATAGTTCCTTCAATTGAATTTGCAAATCTTGAAGTTCTGGTGCTCTCATTCTATAAGGTATTTTAGAGATTGGTTCTGTACTAGGTTTCAATTCTATTGTGAGATCTAGCTCTCTTTCGGGGGGTAATCCTGATAGTTCCTTTGGAAATACCTCTGGAAATTTGGCTAACACCGAATATTGTTCTAAGGATGGTCCTTTTTCCTTGCTTACTTCTTGAACTGCATATGCCTGACAACCTTTCCTTAAGCAACGCTTCATTTGCATTGTTGATATGTAGCGTAAAGATACTTTTCTCTTGATACCTTGAATTTGGATCGTCTCTCCTTCATCATTTATACTGAGAATTCTTTTCTCATAACAATCTACCTAAGCTTGATGAGCTTCTAACCAATCCATACCTATGACAAGGTCATAAGTTCCTAGGGTTGTAACATAAACTTTTAATTTAGTCGAACAAACCCCTAGATCAATTTTGCATTCCTTCACACTTACGTCTACGGATTGGAGTTCTCCTGAGGCCATTTCTACCTGTCTAAAATCATTTTGCTTGCGAGCTGCCAACCTACAATGCATATGATGAAATGAAACTATGTGTGGCACCAATATCAAATAAGATTTTGAGTTTTATACCATTAATAATACTTGAGGATTCCACTACAGTGGATTGATGTGCTGCCTGATTGTTATCGACTATTGCATGGATTCTATGATTGCTTTGGGTATTTGATGTTGGTTCTTTTCCTGCTCTATGCAATATACTTGGTGAATCTTCTACACAATCACGTTGAAAATGCGGTCCTCCACATCCCCAATAATTAACCTAGGCCGGTCCTCTTGAATCATATTGTGAGTTTCTAGATAAAGAACTTCGTCCTCTTATGCCACTTCCTCTTGCATTTCTTCTTCTATTAGCAGTTCCACGAGATTTCCATGAACTTGTGTTTGATGATTCAGCAGCTATAGTGTTAACTACCATGGGAGCTCTTGCTCCTACTCCTCTTGGGGTAAATCTATTACCATAAGGTGGTGGTCTTGAGCTACTTCCTTTGAAGAAGTTTTGGGGAGTCTTTCCTGGAAACCCTGGTTTTAGAGATTTTGTTCGCCCGACATCCCTTTTTATTCCTAGATGCTCTTCTGCATAACAGCCGCATTCTACTGCCTCGGCTACTAATCAGTGTTTTCAAAACCGTTTTAAAAAACCGGTTACCGGTCTAACCGGCCGGTTAGCAAGGCCGCCGGTCTAAACTGGCCAAAAAACCCGGTTGGAAAGCCCCCTTCGCCCAGTTTTTGCCCTAACCGGTGAAAAACCGGCCGGTTTAGGACGGAACCGGCCGGTTTGATACAAACCGGCCGGTTTAGGACGGAACCGG
>APFE030400811.1:64797-107307 GCA_000404065.3 Pinus taeda | reverse complement strand
ATTCTTTACTGTAGCTCGATTCAAGTCTCAATAGTCTATGCATAACCGTAAGGAACCATCTTTCTTCTTGACAAAAATTATAGGAGCACCCCAAAGTGAAATGTTGGGCCGTATGTGTCCTATATCTAATAGTTCCTTCAATTGAATTTGCAAATCTTGAAGTTCTGGTGCTCTCATTCTATAAGGTATTTTAGAGATTGGTTCTGTACTAGGTTTCAATTCTATTGTGAGATCTAGCTCTCTTTCGGGGGGTAATCCTGATAGTTCCTTTGGAAATACCTCTGGAAATTTGGCTAACACCGAATATTGTTCTAAGGATGGTCCTTTTTCCTTGCTTACTTCTTGAACTGCATATGCCTGACAACCTTTCCTTAAGCAACGCTTCATTTGCATTGTTGATATGTAGCGTAAAGATACTTTTCTCTTGATACCTTGAATTTGGATCGTCTCTCCTTCATCATTTATACTGAGAATTCTTTTCTCATAACAATCTACCTAAGCTTGATGAGCTTCTAACCAATCCATACCTATGACAAGGTCATAAGTTCCTAGGGTTGTAACATAAACTTTTAATTTAGTCGAACAAACCCCTAGATCAATTTTGCATTCCTTCACACTTACGTCTACGGATTGGAGTTCTCCTGAGGCCATTTCTACCTGTCTAAAATCATTTTGCTTGCGAGCTGCCAACCTACAATGCATATGATGAAATGAAACTATGTGTGGCACCAATATCAAATAAGATTTTGAGTTTTATACCATTAATAATACTTGAGGATTCCACTACAGTGGATTGATGTGCTGCCTGATTGTTATCGACTATTGCATGGATTCTATGATTGCTTTGGGTATTTGATGTTGGTTCTTTTCCTGCTCTATGCAATATACTTGGTGAATCTTCTACACAATCACGTTGAAAATGCGGTCCTCCACATCCCCAATAATTAACCTAGGCCGGTCCTCTTGAATCATATTGTGAGTTTCTAGATAAAGAACTTCGTCCTCTTATGCCACTTCCTCTTGCATTTCTTCTTCTATTAGCAGTTCCACGAGATTTCCATGAACTTGTGTTTGATGATTCAGCAGCTATAGTGTTAACTACCATGGGAGCTCTTGCTCCTACTCCTCTTGGGGTAAATCTATTACCATAAGGTGGTGGTCTTGAGCTACTTCCTTTGAAGAAGTTTTGGGGAGTCTTTCCTGGAAACCCTGGTTTTAGAGATTTTGTTCGCCCGACATCCCTTTTTATTCCTAGATGCTCTTCTGCATAACAGCCGCATTCTACTGCCTCGGCTACTAATGATGGTTTCCACATCCTAACCAAGGCCCTGATTTGAGGGATTAACCCATATACAAAACGTTCAGCGTGACATTCATCAAAATCTAAGTAATGAATGTATTTCACAAGCTCCATAAACCTTATTTCATATTCTTCCACTATCTTGTTACCTTGAACTAACGTATGAAAGGACCCGACTTGTTGTTCTTGAAAATATGGAGGTAAATACTTAGCGCAAAATCTTTCCTCAAACAATTCCCAAGGGACATTATCCGTTGTGAGGTGTAGTTGTTTTTCTAGATTTCCCACCAAATCAAGGCACTTTCCTTTAATTGAAATATGGCAATTTTTGTTTTTGAAGTAGAAGAGTATTCTCTTAGTGCAAATCATTTGTTCATTCTTTCTAACCATGCTTCAACATGTTCTTCAGCTCATCCTCTTGAAAATTCTAGGAGTTTAATTTTCTGCAGCTCTCTAGAAATATCTTCCTTTGATTGTCTATACTCGGAACTTTTGGATTCCGCTGGATTTGTTTCTTCAGGTTGAGGTTGCTCTTCTTTGGTTTTAGCCATTGTCGACCCTTTTAAAGTTTCCAATATGGCTTCCAATGAGCGCATTATAACGGTCAACTCCGGTGTTGGAGCAATTGGCGGCGATGGTGGCGGCAATGGAGATGGTGGTGGTGTTAATGACGGTGATGCTGCCCAATCATGTCGTCGTCGCTTATATGTCCTTATCATCATAGTGTTTCCTGTATACATAATAAAAATTGTAAAAAATTGAGGTATACTTTAAGATTTAACATATAATCTTACAATTTCAATTTACAAACGGGTATAGTTTTTTTGCTATTTTCCCCTGCTAGGCAGGTCTTACTAGTACCGAGGTCAAGAAGGGTGGTCTTGTGACCTCCTTGTCCTAATGCAAGGTATTCTATCCTAATGCGTAATAATACTTATTCTAATGCATGGGTCTTTATAAACCTTAGTTTTTTGTTTTTTGTTTTTGTTTTTTTTAAGGTAGACATTTCAATCTATATAATAAACTAAATTTCTTTCAACCAACATTTATTATTCAATTCAAAATTATGCTATGTTACAATAATCATAATAATAATTTAATTTGAGTATAATGCTCCTACATTTACATAACATTGTTATTGTGAATGATTATTTAAAAAGCTACTATTTAATTAATATAATCTACTCATCCCACTTTAAATTAAATTTTCAAAAGTTGGTGTTTCGTAGGTGGCCATTAAAATTTTGATTTCAATGGATGCATGACTACTTCAATAGAGAATATCATGTATAATTAAAGGTTCTTGCTAACTATTACCAATCGGTTATACCAATAAATTTCATATATATTTAATATTTTAAACCATATAAAGTTTAACTTATAATAAAGTTTTTTTTTTTTTGAGTTGCACAAGTAAATTAATTTAAAACAATAAAGTAAAACCTATCTTGATCATATATCCCAAAATAAATTATTAATTGAAATGGAAAATAAGTTTCATAGAACTTAAAACTAACTGATTGATTTTTATTAATTTCGAAAGGGCAACTAACGGATTAATGAATCCACGTGTGTACAACACTTCTTATTTCCAGTTTACCTTTAATTTTATCTACTCAAATGTTTATCATAAATTTTAACACTTTTACTTTATAATATAGATATATTGGTGAAAGGGCATGCAAGGTACCTATTTTTGTGTGTTTTTCATCCTCTAATATGCGGCCACTAATAGTCTACCTCCGAGCTTTTATTTCCTGTGAATCCAGTATGTGTTACCCCATGCACATGAGAGATTGTAATTGATTCTAAAAGAGAATTTGACTACACTGCTATCACTATAAGAATATAATATAAAAATAAGTGGAACCATTCACCCAGCCATTGTGTTTTCGTGAGAGAAAGGTAGGACGTTATATAACTGGGCATTGTGTGGCATCGAATATGTGTTCATACAGCATGGATTAAAATTTAACTGGCGGAAATGACTGATACCTTGTTGTCGATACATAATAACTTATACCAAGATTATATTAATCTCAATCCTTTCGTTTTATATAATATATATATATATATAATTATATATATATATATTAATTTACTTTGGCAAATTGTCTATCGACTCTTACAGGTTTATGCTATTGTTGTTGTAGGACCGGATTCCAATCCCATGCAAAGCTTTTAAACGTATTTCAATGGCGTCTTTCGACCATACGGTCTTCAGAATCCATATAGAATCGAGGCCAATTCCAAATCTTCTTCTGAATGCCAACTAGGTTGAGCAGGAACATCATGCATTTGTAATTCAGAAGAGTGATGGACCATTATCAAAGTGGCGAGGTCTCTTGATTACACCATTGACAGAGAATCACAGTCACCACTATCTGATCAGCTCATAAAAGCGTGTTGATGAGGTTTGGTGTCACCTCCCAACAACATTCCTTCAGCTTCTATGGTTTTCATCTTTTTATTTACATGTTACTACATCCATCCATGGTCGATAGTGACAGAGAGATTGTTCGGGACTGGTTACAAAGTTTTCATTTTTGACATGAACATCGTTAACCTCAACTGAGATGACCCATACTCTCAGAGTTAACACAACAGAAGTTGCAACACATCAAAGTCTAGCACCAAGCCACCGAAGGGAGGAGCCCACAAAGGAAATTCGTTGTATACCCTTTAATTCATAATTATATTATGTTGTATAGGTCCGATTGAGGTTATTGTCATTTGATTGTGTAATTCCTGGCCCTGCCTCTTTTCAACTAGAGAAACAGGAACAGAGGATTCACAATTTTAGACATTTGAATAGTTATGCAGTAGCAGGCAGAGGACGGTACATTTTGAATTTATTCCTAACCAATTTATATTTGAAAACTAGCTCACATTCTATTGAAGAGAATTAAATAAGAGCACTAAAACAGAACTATTGGAACTATGGTGAGGTCTAAGAACTACTAAAACTATGGTGAGGTCTAAGAACTGCTGAAACTATGGTGAGGTCTGAGAGTTTGAACCTTCCCTCTCATACCAAATGTAAGAGCCCTAAATTCAAATACCAGAATATGTAATTTAAATACAAAATTTAAATAATTTATCTAATGAATACCAACCTGTCTACTTTGTTGCAAATCTATCCGCTCTGCTACTGCAATTCTTGTTCCCGCTGCATTACCAAAACGGCCAAAACCTCCCTGCCGAACTGGGTACAACCTAGGTACTCAGTCTCAGAATGCTTTCCAATCAAAGCAATCTGATCCCTGTGCCCAAAAACTCCAATACAATCAAGACTCGAGACTGTCTGTATCTCTGTGTTAAAATTGTTTTTCGTTGCCCCCCCCTCTCGAGATTTTCTTCCTCCTTTTAATTCCTTGTCCACCGCCCTTCCTCCCATCTCCTTGTCATTGTTTTGTTACGTGTAACTTTATAAAATCAAATCTTATTTGATTTTGTTGATTTTATTTGGATATGGAGATTTGATTTGATAAAAGTTTATTTATTATTTTAATAAATTAATTATTGGATTTATTTAATTATAATTTTATTAATTATATTATTATTATTAATTTTTTAAATTTAATTGTAAATTAAATTAACATTTTCTCTTAGTTTAAAGATTTATCATATATATGATATTTTGGTGAGGTATTAATTTATTACCTTAATTTATATCTCCTCCTATAGTAACCAGCTTATATATGGTGTGATACATGCGGGTCCATGCATACATAGCTATCGTATGGAAGTCTCGTATGCATGTTAATATTCGTATTTTATTTATAGTTATAGGTGGGTCATTACAATTTAATTCTCACTTTCTATTTTTTAACTCACCCATTAAATAAAGTACCCACATTGTACTTTATGTCTAAAGTCACTTTTCACTTTATAAAGTCACGCTTAGGAAAAGAATTATTTTGGACACTTTTCCCTAGGTAGAGACTAACCCATGTGAAACCACTTGTCCAAAGTACATTAAAAATCAACATTTGATACAACTTTGATTATCGCAGTGAACCTTGGTCGCTTCCATCCTTTTTCTGAATAAGCTCACAAGCAATTTTCTGAGCCATATGGCTTCGCACATAGCAATGGTGGTTGCCATATATTTTGCTTCTGCAGAGCTTAGTTCTACCTATTTCTATATCCTGCTGCACCAAGATATCATCCCTAATCCAACACTGAAGCAGTACCCTGAGCTACTTTTCCAGTGTACTGAATTACCTGCCCAATCTACGTCAATGAACCCATTTAAACTTTATGTCCTCCCCTCTGGAGTACTTCAACCCATATCCAACCGTTCTGCGTACATACCTAAGAATGTGTCTTGTTGCTACCGAATGCACCCTTTTTGGTTCCACTATGAACTAACTAAGAATGTTGACAACAAAACATATATCTGCCCTAGTGTTGACCAAATACATAAGCGACCCAATGAGTTGTCTGTACAAGGTGGGATCTACTTCCTTGTCTTCTAATGCATCTATTTTCTTCCAGTTGGTTATCATGGGAGTAACCGTGGGTCGGCAATCCTGCATTCTGAATCTCTTCAGAATTTCTGTAGTGTGCCTTCCTTGTCCAAGGAAGATATCTCTATTCTTCTGCCAAACTTTCAACCCTCGAAAATAATGCATCAATCCTAAGTCCATGTCGATTTCGGCTTCAAGATTCTTCTTGCAATCCTGGATGAGCCTAGATGACCCAGTTAGGAACAAATCATCTACATACAATACCAGAATAAGTGCCTCATTTTCTACCAACAAATAGTAGAGATTGGGATCAAGATCACTCTTGACAAATCCCAACTGCTCCAAGCAACTATCAATCCGACCGTACCATGCGTTGGGTGCCTACTTGAGCCTGTACAGGGCTTTCTCTAGCCTGCAAACATGAATTTTCTTCTCATGAGTTTCGAAGCCTTCAGGCTGTTCTATATGCACCTCCTCTTCTATCACTTCATTCAAGAATGTTGTCTTGACATCCATCTGGTGAATCTCCCATCTCATTTGAGTGGCTAGGGATATAACAGATCTAATAAAGGTGTATCGAGCAACTGAGGCAAAGGTCTCTTCATAGTCTATACCTTCTTTCTGAGCATACCCCTTTTCCACAAACCTTGCCTTGTACTTCTCTATACTGCCATCTGCAGCACACTTGATCTTGTAGATCCATCGTGATCCTACAGCTGATCTATCTTCTGGTTTAGGTATTACTTCCCAGACATCATTCGTCATGATGGAGCTGTATTCTTCCACCATGGCATCCACCCATACTTGGCGTTGAACAACTTCTTGAAAGTTAAAGGGTTCTTCAACCTGAGTTATCAAAGCCTGGTATCTATCTAGTTATCTACACTGCCTCTTCTCGACTCTATGAGCTCCAACAAACTCCTTTGCATCCCTCAGTGTCTATCGTACTTCTCTGTCGTTTCTACCACTGGTGGTGGGTGGCTCAACCAACTCTTCCTCCTGATCTTGTCGTTCTGTCTGTTGAGAATCATCTACATTTCCTCCTTCTGAGGAGATACTGGTGTTGGTCATTGTACTCGATCTAGGTGTATGTCCTCCTGCCTGTCCTTGCTGCCCTTGTTGTTCTTGGACTAATGGAACATCTCCTAACTGATCTTCTGCAGGCATCTCACGTGATTTCCTGAAAGCTCTATCCTTAATGAACTTTGCATCCCATTTTACTACAATCTTCCCGCTGCCAGGAATGTAGATTCTATATGCCTTTGAGGTCTCGTTGTATCCTACGAGATACCCCTTTTCTACAGTCTGATCCAGTTTACTGCGCTTCTTGTCTAAAATGTGACAAAAAGCCAGGCTTTCGAATATCCTGATATGACTAACTTTCGACTTCTTCCCTCTGAAAACTCCTTCAGGCATTCTCTTTCCCAATGCTCTATGAGGAGTTCTATTCTAGATATATATTATTGTGTTGCAAGCTTTTGCCCATAGATACCTATGTAGATCCTGATCATACAACATATCTTTCGCTGCCCCAACAATAGTTCTGTTTTTCCGTTCTGCTACTCCATTATGCTCTGGATTATATGGAGTTGTCCACTCCCTTTTGATGCCCTCCTTTGCATAGAAATTTGTGAAGTCTTTATCTGTATACTCTCAACCATTATCTGGAGGCTTGATACCTTTATCTTTTTCCCTATCATATTTTCAACAAAATATTTAAACTCTTGGAAACGATCAAAGACCTCATCCTTGGTTTTTAAGAAATAGATCCAAGTTTTTCTGGAGTGATCATCGATAAAGGTGACGAAGCATTCACCACCACTAAGAGCCATTGTGGACATAGGACTGCAAATAACTGAATTAATCCTAATACACATTCTGCTCTATTGTTACTTCTAGAAAAAACTGCTTTAGCGTACTTCCCTAGCACACATCCTCTGCAAAAGTCACCATGTTCACTACTAAGGACTGCTACCCATGTAACAGTCTCTCTAAGCATCCTCAATGCTCCATGGTGTAAGTGCCCCATTCACCTGTGCCTTAATTCATTTCGCTCCTTCTCGCCATTACAGTTGCTTCCTGTCAGTGTCATTGATCAACACCGGGCCAGACTTGCGTTATGCTGTCAACACCCTTAGTTAGTTCATGGTGGAACCAAAAAGGGCGCACTAGGCAGCAGCAAAGCACATTCTCAGATATGTGCGAGGAACAGTCAATTTTGGATTAAGGTACACCAAGGGAAATGATATCAAATTGAATGGTTCATTGATGCAGATTGGGCAGGAAGTTCAATAGACAAGAAAAGTACCACTAGGTATTGCTTCAATATTGGATCCGAGATGACCTCCTAGTGCAGTAAGAAGCAAAAGTCTGTAGCTCTAAGCTCTGCTTAAGTTGAATACATGGCAGCTAGAAAAGCTACATGTGAAGCTATATGGCTCAGGAAACTTCTTGTAAATCTATTCAAGAGAAGGATGGAAGCGACAAGGATCTTCTGTGATAATTAGAGTTGTATCAAGCTCTTTGAAAATCCAATATTTCATGATCGCTCCAAACACATCGATAATCGTGTCACTTTATCAGACACTGTGTTCAGCGTGGAACGGTACAATTGGAGTACACTCTTACAGGAAATCAGGTGGCAAACATACTTACCAAGGCTCTAGGAAGAGCAAAGTTTGTTCAATTTTGAGAACAGATGGGTATGTTGGAAAATCCCTTTCAATAGAATGATGCAGCATTTGAGAGGGCATTGTAGTACAGATGCAGCAGTCGCAGTGGCAGTGTCATGGGCAGCAGTACAGTAGTAGCAACAACACCATGTTGGTGGCAGTAGTAGTGCAAAAAGGAGGTGCTTCAAAAACAGGGCAGCATGCAAATGGACATTGTTGTTAGAACACTTTCCTTGCTAAGAGGGAGTGTTAGTTTTTGGTAGCATCGAAAGTGCTCTAGCCTTGAAATTTGGTGGAGAGGTTAAGGCACATGAGTTCTAAAGAACCCAAAAACCGTTTGGTCAAATTCCACCTGGATTGTATTTTATTAAAATAATTAATATTTTTAATGGAGTTCCTAAGTCTAAACTTAGGGAAATTAAACATTAATGGGTATTAATCGAAATATGGGTGAGAATGATCTAGAAGGTGGATCAAGTAATGTTTTAATCTTAGTCGTTGATTAGAGACTTAATCTCAGTCGTTGAAGACTCAATGGGAAAAGTATAAGATGGAGGCTTGGGGTTCACTTGAAGACACATAGAGAGTTGATCAGTCAGTTCGATTTTCCTAGGGCAAGGTTTGCTAAGGAATTTGAACCAGTGATCAAGAAAAGAGGATCAGACACAACACTGGAAGGAAGTGATTTCCAGTTCAATGACTACGCAGAGAGGGACACCAGAGTCAACGCTGGTCCAAGAAGGGACAGCACAGCAGCTGAAGGAGATTTCTACAGAGGGTCAGCGCAATCGCTGGAGGAGGATGACGCATAAGTGTTGGGGATGAGAATAATTCAGTGTCAGAAATCACAATAGATGATTGGTAGGCGAAATCTTGATTTTTCAGCAGTAGAAGCAGCAACAATCCAGGTTGACGCTGTCAGAGGTTGCCTCCAAGCAGAAATCAGGCAGAGCCTACGTAGGCTCACGCAAGGACTGCGCAGTGGGTTGGGGGCAAAGCAAAATCTCTAGAATCAATGTGAGAGAATTCTCAGTTACCTTCTCTGAGTGGATTGTCGTTTTTCTCCAAAGCATCCAAATTGTATTCAGATATTTACTGCAAATAATAAGAATCCTCAGATCTGCTGCACCAGTTTTCCCACATTGGGTTTTTCTGGGGACGATTGTACAAAAGCAAGTGTGTCAATGTGATTGTTCATATGCTGATGTTTCTTTTGCCTCTTAATTTTCAGTTTCTAATTTGTGAAGTTTGCAACTGAATTTATCTTGGTATTTACTGAAGATTTGGTGAATAACTTATTTTAAATAAATAAGAGAAAGAAATCAATTATTGCAGCAAATTTTCACATCCCTCTCAACTAGGGAGAATTCCACCTGCCAATCCATCTATCATCATCATGCCATCCTATCATCATGTACCATCTCTTTCATTACTTCTCTACTCTGCTTTGATGAACCATGGAGTAATAAGGAAGAAGTGATCGAAAGTGAGTCACAAGACCTTACCATTCTCCACTGACAAAAGTCAGTCCTTGATCCCAAATCAAGCTGTTGAACACCATGCACCCTAGTCATAGGTACTACAGTAGTACACGATGCGTCCATCGGTAGTGCTATGGTCCCTAACCACTTTTTCCAACTCATTGGCCAGATGAGAGGTACTTCCCATGAGTCTCAGACTCCATGGGTAGGATGTGAGTTGGGGCATCGGCAGGAGAAGGTGAACCACTCATCTTGCTCATATGTCATTGGAGCAGGTGAACCACTCATCCTATGCATATGTCAATTGTAGGGGATGGTGAACCACTCACCCTACATACATGTGTCTGCAATCGTAAGGGAAGGTGAACCACTCTCCCTGCACACGTCAACCATAATGGGGTATCACAAGGGAAGGTGAACCCCTCACCCTATACACAGCGAACTACTAGGGGAAAGTCAACCACTCACGTTGTGGTTGCTCATAGTTCCAAGAAGTACCCAAAGCCCCCAGGAGCTCCTAGAGCTCAGTGTCCAACTCATACGGGACCCTCACAGGATGGCCTTTCCACGACTCCAAGTCTCTATCGAAAGGTTAAGAATTCGACCTACCCCAACAACTTTGTGAGAATGTCTGCGCCCTGTTTACCCGTCTTGATGTGATGGATCCTTATCGCTCCCCATTGTACCATAATCTAAAATGTTACCTGATAGCAATGTGCTTGGAGCAGTCGTGGAACATGGGATTCTCTGAGAGGCGAATCCCACTATGGTTGTCGCATAAAATCACTGTGGTATCCAACACATGCTCACATAACTCACTGAAGAGCTTCCTCAACCAAACAAATTCAAAAAGGCCATACTCGCAGCGATGTATTCAACCTCGGCAATGCTTAAAGCAACCAATTTCTGCTTCCGTCTCATCCAAGATATTGAAGCAGACTCTAAAGAGAAGCAACATCCAGACGTGCTCTTACAATCCACCACACTACCAACCCAGTCAGCATCTGTATCTCCATGTACCCTCAAATTGTTAGCAGTGTATCTTAGTCCATAATGGACTGTTCCCTGAAGATATCTCAAGAGATTCTTAGCAGCAATCCAATGAATGTGATGAGGATCGACCATAAATTGACACAGCGTGTTCACAACGAAGCATATGTCATGACGGGAGTTTACCAAGAACATCAGCGCCCCCACAAGTTCACGATACTCGAAAGGGTTCGCTAATCTGGGCCCAACAACACTTCCACATAGCTTCTTTATGTTGAGTTCAATCGGAGTAGATATGGATTTGCAATCCACCATCCCAAATCTCTCAAGTGGCTTCACGATGTATTTTCCTTGAGAAAGGAAAATCTCACCTAGCTTTTGCCAAACCTCCAGTCCTAAGAAGTAGTGCATCAGTCCTAGGTCCTTCATCTCAAATTCAAAAGCCAACTCCCTCTTGCATTGATGAATGAGAGGATCATCACCTGTCAGAAAGAGATCGTCCACATAAAGGACCAGAATGAGAGACTTGTCCTTTTCAACCTTGAAGTATAGGTTCGGGTCAGCATCACTCCTTGTAAATCCCAATTTCTTAAGATAGTTATCAATCCTCTCATACAAGCCCTAGGGGCTTGCTTCAACCCATAAAGGGCTTTCTTCAACCTACATACATGTGTCTTACGATCTTGAACTTCACACCCCTTAGGTTGTTCTACATAGACTTCCTCTTTAAGCGAGCCACGCAAAAAAGCAGATTTGACATCCATTTGGTGTAAGCTCCAACCTTCCAAGGCAGCAAGGGCAATGATCGAATGAATGGTGGTATATCGGGCAACCGGTGCAAATATCACATAGTCTACTCCTTTTTGAGAGAAGCCTCGAGCAACAAATCTAACCTTGAACTTTTCAGCACTCCCATCAGCTCCATGTTTGATTTTGTAAAGCCATTTTGTAGTGACCATAGACTTGTCCTTGTGTCTGGGAACCACATCCTAGACATCATTCTTCATGGTTGATTCATATTGCTCATTCATCACGTCCTTCCAGACCTAGTGTTTCACGACTTCTTCAAATGTACATGGCTCAGATTGTACAATGGTACTCATGGCAGCTAAGTACCCTTGGTAAATGTTCGGCTTCTTACTTTCACAAAATGTCCCCCTTGGTGCAATATGTCTCTGAGCATCTTCAAGAGTATCTTTGAGCCACAAAGGTCTTTTCTTAAAGTAGAGGACTCACTCGGAGGTGGATCAATGGGATCCATTAGGCATTGGGTCATCAGTGGGAGGTTCATCTTTCTTTCCTGCATCATCATCATTTTCCTTCCTAGGGATAGGAAGATCTCGGACATTCCCAAGCACAAAATCTTCATCAAAAGTGACGTCATGACTTATTTCCACTTCTCTTTGACCAGGCACATAAATTATATATGCCTTTGAAGTTTCACTGTAGCCCACAAACATTCCTTTCTTCCCAGATGCATCTACTTTGTTTCTTTTCTCTTTTGGCATGAAAATATACGGGACAACCAAAAATTATAAAATGAGAAACATCAAGTCTATTACCAGTGAAAACTTATTCGCGTGTTTTGAAGTCTAGTGCTTGACGTGGGTATCTATTTCGAACATACACAGCAATGTTGGTAGCTTCTCCCCACAAGAACTTTGGTAGGCCTTGGTTATGAAGCATGGCATGGGTGGCTTCTATGATAGTTCAATTCTTCCTTTCAACAACTCCATTTTGTTCAAGAGTATATATAGTAGTGGTCTCCCTCTTAATGCCAGTTTCTCTACAATAATCATTGAATTCATTTGACTCATTTTCGGTCCCATTATTGGTCCTTAATATTTTGACCTTCTTCCCTATTTGATTCTCGACCAAGGCTTTGAAAGAGCGGAACAATTTGTGTGAAAATTTCTAACATAAAATTCTACTGCAGCAACTGATTTTCTCCTAGTTATTTTCCACAATAAGTTGTTTACAAATGATCCAGATTTAAACAAGAACGCAACAAAATACAAATATAACCATTAATACAGAGATGCAACAGAAAATAATACTTCATTTCATTAATGTAAAATACTGAAATATGCTTACAAACAGAAATGGAAATAAACTAGCAAGGGAAATGGTAGCTTATCTTTGAGAAGAGATGTGGCGGCTACATGCCTCTGAACTCTCTTACAATGAGACTCGAAGGCCTATTTATTGTTGAGAAACAATGGAAAACCCTAAATATCCAAAGACATAACCCTAGAAGATGAAGCGCCAAACTATGGGCCCCGTTTTGGGTAAACTGGTACATCAACTTCCCGGGGTCGTAACTTTGGCATACAATCTTCGTTTGACATGCACAATACCTCGTTAGAAAAGATCTATCCGATTACAACTTTTGAGTGAGCAACATGGGTTCGTGGCCCCTTGTTGCTCCCAATTTTCCAAAAAAAACGTCGTTTAGCGCCTTAAAACGGCTCCGAAAGTTCAGGACCCGAAAAACTGCTAAAAATTGTAAATTGTGCTACAATGAAGGAAATTGAAAAACTGAAAGAGACAGTTGTGGGGGTCCAAGTGGGCTAGGTGGGTGGCCACCAACATCCACCTAGATCATTCCTCCGCCCTTAGGAAGCAATAGTCCCCATTGTGTTGAGTGCCTCCATCAGATGCGGAAACTTCTGCTGAACTTGGTCCTTGGTGAGCTGTTTTGCAGTCTCTGATGTTTCCAGTAATGGTGGAAAGCATGGTCGAGGGCGGTCCACATGGAACACTCGATGCAAGCCAAGGAATGGGGGAATGTTGTGCTCCAAAGCATTGTTTCCAACAGCCTTGGTAATGGTGTAAGGACCATATCGGAGTGGTCTGAGCTTCTGATGGGCTCTTGTAAGGCGTTTTTTCTATAGATGCAACCAGACTTTGTTGCCCACCTCACACTTGTGTGGCACCTGATGTTGATCATGTCGCTGCTTGTACTTGGCAATTTCCACAATGGAGTGGCGATAGATCGACCTGTTGGGTAGAGGTGCTCCAGAAGTCAGATCAAACGAATGCTTGACCTGACAGTGCAACAGTACCCAGGTGGGTGAGAAGAAGATGTCCCTATCTTCTTTCATGACCGTATCCACCTGCTTCTATTGCGTGGAGGAACCCTTCCTGGGGGCCATGGATGTGCTACAATCTTCCCCTTACTTTGAGAGTGAACCAAAAAGAAAATAAATTTCCTAGTCTGGGAGATGATCTCACTGCCTTTCTTAGCCGAGATCAAAGAAGTGGCAGTAGGTAGGGCTACCTTCGGTATCCTGTATAATGTATTACCCAAAGAAATAATAAGCGCGAGGCCTTGATTCATACACATG
Source organism: Pinus taeda (assembly GCA_000404065.3). Classification (NCBI taxonomy): domain Eukaryota; kingdom Viridiplantae; phylum Streptophyta; class Pinopsida; order Pinales; family Pinaceae; genus Pinus; species Pinus taeda. The sequence continues at coordinate 93,045 of APFE030400811.1, read as the reverse complement.
TCGCTTCCACAAGTACGGTTGGCCTAATAATACATCACAAACATCAAGAGGTGCAACATCACACAATACCTCATCTATGAAGGGCTTGATGTTGTAGGGAAGGCGACACTGTTGGTGGACTTGGAGATCTCGTCCTTGGTGAAGCCACCCGATACTGTACAGTTGCGGGTGTGGTATGGTCGGTAGGCCGAGTTGCTTCACGACCTTTGCTGAAATGAGGTTCTTTTGGTTGCCACTGTCGACAATGAATTGCAGTGGCGAACCCTTCAGCCACATCTGTGAGTGGAAAAGACGCTTCCCCTCCTCTGGATCTTCAGGCTCATTCTTCTGGATCTTGGCGGTGACAACAATGGCACTGGCCTCCACATCAATGATTTGCTTCCCTTTGTCATTCCCTTTGTCGAGTTCTGAATCAGGGTCAGAACATGCATCCGATTCTAAAGCCTTCAACTCATCCACCAGCGACTGCTTGGTCCGACACTCACTTGTGTTATGAGTGGGGCTCTTATGGAACTCACACCACTTTCCTGTGTCCTTCTTTGACTTTGTGGTGTTGTTCTTTTCTTGCGGCTTCGACGAGTTGCCTTGGGTCACACCGTGTTGGCTTTGTCCTTGGTCTTGTAGTTTGGAGAAGACTTTCCCTTGCTTCGGATTCGCGGATCCAAAGTCTCGCTTCTTCTGTTTAAAATTTTGCTCGATTTTGACAGCATATCGGTACGATGTGCCGAGCGAGGAGATGTCCAGGAACTCCATCTCGTCCTGGATGTACCTATGTAGGCAGCCGCAGTATTTGAGTACCAAATGCTGCTCAAAATCCTTGATACCCAACTTTGTGTGAAGGGTATGAAAAATATTGGTGAATTCTGGCACGTCTTGATCCCTTCCCTGCTGCAGCGTGGTCCACCTTATGTATTTGTCCTCATAGCTTCTGACAGGGTAGTACTTCTCTTTGATGGCTTCCAGGAACGAGTTCCAAGTGGGTGCGACAGAAAACAGTGAGTTCGTACTTTCATCTTTCTACTCACAGTAGGTTTCCCACCAGTCCTTGACATGGGGGGTTGCTTTGAGAAGTGCAAAAGTGATCTTTTCCCAACTGGAAAAATCATGAACAGAAAAATAACCTTCTAGCAGATTCAACCATTTATCTACGGCATCTGCGTCTATCTGACCCTCAAATATGGGGATTTCAAAGTTAACTTGTACCATAAAGGGTGTGGCGTTTCCAAAGTAGTTGGAAGCAGATGCGTCACCCCTGGGTACCCGCTGAAGGATCTGGGCAAAGTTTTCCATCATCGCATTCCTTTGTCAATCGAGGGCTTCTTCGAGCAAAATTTTGATAGGATCTCTTGCCCCCTCGTCATTCTTTTCATCCGCCATGGGAGGCCGTCGGGATTTGCGAGGCTGGTCTTGCAAAGGTTCGACTAGTTCCAGCCCTAACTCCTTATATCCCAACCTCATTGGGGACATGCAAAGAAAAACACAGAAAAAGCAGACCCCTCTGATACCACTAATCTGGATTTAAACAGGAACACAACAAATTATAGATATAACCATAAATACAGAGATGCAGCAAAAATAATACTTCATTACATTAATGTAAAACACTGAAATATGCTTACAAACAGAAGTGGAAATAAACTAGCTAGAGTGATGGTAGCTTATCTCTGAGAAGAGATGTGGCAGCTATATGCCTCTGAACTATCTTACAATGAGGCTCGAAGGCCTATTTATTGTTGAGAAACAAAGGAAAACCCTAAACACCCAAAAGCCTAACCTTAGGAGATGAAGCGCCAAACTATGGGCCCCGTTTTGGGTAAACTGGTACATCAACTTCCCGGGGTCATAACTTTGGCATACGATCTCTGTTTGACGCGCACAATACCTCGTCAAAAAGATCTATCCAAGTACTACAACTTTTGAGTGAGAAACATCGGTCCATGGATCCATGTTTCTCCCAGTTTCCCAAAAAAACGTCATTTAAGGCCTCAAAACGGCACAGGAAGTTCAGGACCCAAAAAAATGCTAAAAATAGTAAATTGTGCTACAATTAAGAAAACAGAAAACCTGAAAGAAATAGTTGTGGGGGTCCAAGTGGGCTAGGTGGGTGGCCACCAACATCCACCTAGATCAACAAAACCCTTCAGTAAACATCAAAGTAAATTCTACTCCAGTTGTCACATAATAGCATAGAGAAAAGACCAGTGAAATACAAGCACAAAAATAGATCACATCAACACAGTTGTCATTGGACAATAGTCTCCGGAAAAACCCAATGCGGGAAAACCTGTGCAGCAGATAATGGTTTATTTATTATTCTTCAGCAACAATCTCTTTACAAGAAATGATTTCGCAAAACACAAAGAAGCCTTTGTGAAAACACCTAAGATAATTTTCCTCCAATCACTGGACAAATCCTGACACTCAAGAGACCCTCCAGCCTCCATTGCGTCACCTCTGCATCATCTTCTGCGTGAGAACCGCGTCCTTTGTTGTGCTACCTCTCTGAGCTATCCCTTTGTGTTGTCCCTCTGATGCACTGCGTCCCCCCCTCCTCAATCTCCGACTAATGCTGATACCCTCCTCTTCCTTCACCCTGCAACTCTCCCTCTGAAATCAAACTCTTACTTCTGGAAAATCTACTTCCCTTGGGTTACTGAGTATTTGCCCAGTGTGTCTCCAAATGACTCTCAAGTCTTCATTTATACTTTTCCTGTTGAGATATCAACGGTTGTGATCTAATATCTAATCAATGGCTAAGATTAAATTAGACTTGATCCTCATCTCTTAGGAGCTTCTCACCCATATTTACATTAATTCACTTTAATTATTTTAATTTCCTTAGTTTTAACTTAGGCACCAATAAAAATAATTAATTATTTCAATAACATGCACTCCAGGTGGAATTTCTCCAAACGATTTCAGGGTCTTGGATATCTCATGTGTTTTAGCCCCTCCACAAAAATTCAGAGCTAGAGCACATCCAATGCTACCCAAAAATCAATGCTCCCTCCTAACGAGCAATGTGCTCTAGCAATAATTCCTAGTAGAAGTATCACACTGCGACATCGGTCCTCTGCGCTGTCGATGCTCAGCCTGCTGCCCTTCATCCACTGCACTGCTGCAATCTGTATTGCTACCCATGACACTGCCACTATCACTGTTGCATATGTACTGCAACTCCCTCTTAACTAATGCACTATCCATTTCTCCTATTGAAACGGATTCTCAATCATCCTCATCTTCTCCCTGAAATAAATAAACTTTGTACTTCCTAGAGCCTTAATGAGAATGTCTACCACCTGTTCTCTTGTTGGAGTGTACTGTAACTGTACTGCACCCCGCTGGACACAGTCTCTGATAAAGTGACACCTGATGTCAATGTGCTTCGACCGATCATGAAAAACTGGATTCTCGGAGAGCTTGATGCAACTCTGATTATCACACAAAATGTTGGTTGCTTCAATCTTTCTCCTGAATAGATTCACAATCAACTTTCTAAGCCATATGGCTTCACACGATGTTGTGCTAGCTGCCATATATTCAACTCCCACTGAGCTCAGAGCTACAGACTTATGTTTCCTACTGTACTAGGAGGTCATTCCTGATCCAATGTTGAAATAGTACCCAGTGGTACTTTTCTGATCTACTGAACTTCCAGACAATCTACGTCAGTGAACCCACTCAGTTTGATATTGTTGAAATTTCTAAGTATAACCCGTTAGAAATTTTCACCTACTTGTTTAATTACTGAACAAGTTATTTAACCATATAAATACTGAAATAAACACAATGCAGTCTCAACCATCTACAGATCATCAACTAAAAGAAATAGACAAACACACAAGGGGCACCATTATTTTTGGACAATCGTCCCTTGAAAAACCCAACTTGGGAAAACCAGTGCAGCAGTTCTGAGGGTTTTATTATTAATCAGCTTTTCTTGAGTACAACTGGGTGCCAAGATGGCTCACCCTACAAAGAAATCTATCTGGCAGTAATAACTTTATTCGAAAGCAAATATTCTAAAAGTCTGTGCCACGAAACTCTCTCCAACGCCTCTTTGAGGCACTGTGTCAACCCTCCTGGCCTCTACGTCAGCCCTTTGAGGCTCTACGCAACCTTTCTGTCCCTTTGTGTCACCTCTACAGCCTCTACGTCACTCACGCAAGCCCTCTGGCCCTCTGTGCAGTCATCGCTGGCCTCTGCGTGAATCATGTTGGCTCTGTGTTTGCCTCTCTGCCTTTGTGTTGGTCTTCTAACACTATCTCTGCCTCTCTGCTATGCACTCACTACCCCTCGCTACAACTCTAATCACTGGTTCGATTTCGCTTAGCAAACACTGCTCTAGAAAATCGAACCGACTGATCACTCTAGTGTATCTCCAATTGACCCTCAAGCCTCCTATTATACTTTTTTTGTTGAGTCTTCAACGACCAAGATTACATATCTAATCAACGGCTAAGATTAGATTTGGCTTGATCCATGTCATTTAGAACCTTCTAACCCAGTGTTATATTAATACCCATTAATATTTTTATTTTCCCAAGTTTAGACTTAGGAACCCATTAAAAATATTAATTATTTTAATATATCCTTCACCAGGTAGAATTTCCCCAAACCATTTCTAGGTCTTGGAGATCTCATGTGCTTTAGCCTCTCCACCAATTTTCATGGCTAGAGCACATGCTACCCCAAATCAACAACACTCCCTCATAGCAAGGAATGTGCTCTAGTAATACTCCACCACTGAGCATCACCCTAATCATCTGGCATCGGTGCCTATGCTGATGTTTGGCCTTGTTGCCCAACATCCTCTGCATTGTTGTGTCCTGTACTGCTGCCCATGGCTCTACCACTGCTACATCTGTACGGCAACACCCTCTGCATCCGTGTTGCTGCTAGTCCTTCCTCCCAACGCTGCATCTGCACTGCAGCCCTCTCTTATTATGTTGCATCATGCTACCCATAGCACTACAACTGTTATTGCTTCACTGCAACTCAGTTACTGAGATGATGGTCACTAATCTACCCAACTACTGACATCCTTGTCAGGCTAGAAACCCTCTTGATGTTGAAGCTCTCTCTGCTGCTATCCTGTGCTCCCTCTGATGCCTCTACGTTGCTGCAACAAACTTTGTGCCTCTTGCACTGCTGCAAACACCTATGTGCCTTCTTGCACTGCTGCAACCTTCTTTGTGCCTCTCGCACTGCTGCAACCCTCTCTGCGCTACCAGGGACCACTGCACTCTAGCACTCTCTACCACTCTATCCGCATCCGCTTCTACCGACATCTGCCATCCTGCTACTATCACTTCGGGGCTCCCATAGCCGAATATGATCTAAGAGTTTGAGTACCTCAAGGATCATGTCCCTCATCTCCTGTAGTCCTCCTTACTACAGCTCGATGTCACCACACCTCTTCTCTAGAGGTACATGAGCATTCATGGCACAATCGTCATCATCCTCTACCTCCTTCTCTGCCTTAGCCAATGCTGCCTTGGAGTCAAACGCCTCTCCCTTAATCTTCTTCCTAGGACACTGGGTTGCATAATGGTCGAACTCCCCACAGTTGAAGTGCTTAATCTTGGAGAGGTCCTTTTTCTTCCTCTTCCTTTGCTACCCCACAGATGCCAGAGCTACATCCTCTTCCTCCTCTTTCTTGACCCAGACTCCTTTGCCACTACTTCCCGCCTTGGTCACATCTGATCTCTTCTTGGCGAAGAATTGCCCACAGTTCTTCCCATTTTGTAAGATTCGCACTACCCAAAATGCTTTGGACGAATGTCTCCCACTCCTCGGAGACTGTGTTCAGGGCAGTCCTCACCGTTAACTCCTGATCCAGCATGGCCCCAATGGAAGTCAGTTGGTCCCAAATCTCCTGCAACCTGTTGAGGAAGTGATCTATCTACTTCCCCTTCTGCATCTAATACGACCGCAACTGATTCTCCAGTAGCATCTTCCTCTGCACGGAAGCGCCCTGATACAATGTCGCTAAGGTGTCCCACATCTCCTTTACCGTATTCTTCTCGGCAATGTGCTAAACTACATGACCCTTGACCCAATCAAGGATTATGCACTTTGCCTTGGCCATCGCATCCTCATACTTTTCGTTATCAGATCGGTCGACTAGGATAGCCACAGTCCTCAAGGCGAAGGCCTTGATGCGATGTCTATCTAGAACAGATAGGATCCTGGTCTTCCAGATGACAAAGTTGGACGCCCCGTCCAGCCCATCCTGATCCCTCAGTTCGTTCATGGCCATCTCTGCTCTTCTTTTCGATTCCTCTAAGTCTCTACTTCTCACTTGGAAGTTCTCCTCTAGACTCCCTCTAATTCTCAATTTCCCTCCTGGAAATCCTTCTGCCAACAGTCGAATCATACCTTTCCAATCTCCTTTGCTCCTGAAACACTGATCTGGATTTCTTTTCTAGAAATCCGACTAGCTAGTGACTCCCTCTACCTTGGTTCTGTCCCGTTAGGTACAATTCTGTTTCGACAGCAACAGCACCCCACCAGCTTCACACTCTACAATCTACCCACAGCTTCCTATGCCCCAGCAACTGAAGAAACTGAGCCTCTTGGTTCTACACAATCCTGCCAGTGGTTGAATTGCTCCTCTGGCCAACTACATCACTCCTACCTTGTTGAGTAGGATGACGTGGCTCCTCGTGAGCCTCTTTTGCCTTCCTCTGCTTCTGCGATGGCCTCTCTCTGGCTCGAAATGATGACGCAAGCCCTCTGCATCACTCCGCTGCTGCTTTCCACCTAGGAACAACTTTTGTCTCTCGGGACAGTTGTTTCTACTGCAAATTCTCTGATTCAGCTGGTGCCTTCAGCTCTCTTGTGATCTGCAATGCTCTGATACCATGTTGAAATTTCTAAGTATAACCCATTAGAAATTTTCCTCTACTATCTGGTTTATTTCGCCTACTTGTTTAATTACTGAACAAGTTATTTAACCATATAAATACTGAAATAAACACAATGCAGTCTCCCGACTCGTTCTTCCATTGGTAGTGGGTGGATCTATTTGCTCCTCCTCCTGAGATTCCACCTGTTGTGATGCTTCTGGATTCTTATGCCTTGGAGAAATATTGGTGTTGGTTTCTGGTGGTCGAAGTGGCTGGACCAATGGATCATCCTTTGACTGCTCTTCGGAAGGCATTTCTTGGGATTTCCTACAAGCTCTGTCCTCCATGAACTTACATCCTGTTGTACCACAATATTTCTATTGCCCAGAAGGTAGATTCTATATGCCTTAGGATTCTCGCTATATCCCACAAGATATCCATTTCTGCAGTTTGACCCAACTTCTTCCTCTTTTCTTTGGGTATATGGGAGTATGTCAAGCTCCCAAATACCCTGAAATGACTCACTTCAGGCTTCTTACCGGTGAAGGCACTCTACAGAGTAATCTTACCTAATGCCCTATGAGGAGTCCTGTTTTGAACATATACTGTTGTGCTACATGCTTCTGCCCATAGAAATTTGGGCATATCTTGATCATACAACATTGCCCTCACTGCTTCAACAATAGTTCTCCTCTCTGCTACTCCATTCTGCTTTGGATTATATGCAGTCGTCCACTCTCTTTTGATGCCTTCCCTTGCGCAGAACTCAGTAAAGTCTTTATCAATATATTCTCCACCATTGTCTGAGCGCAACACTTTTATCCTCTTCCCTGTCAGATTCTCAACCAAAGCTTTAAACTCTTTGAATCGATCAAAAACCTCATCCTTGGTTCTTAGAAAGCAGATCCATGTCTTCTTGGAATGGTCATCAATGAAGGTGACGAAGTATTTGGCACCACTAAGAGCTTTTGTGGACATCGGTTCATAGATATCTAAGTGTATTAATCCCATAACACTCTTTTCCCTATTGTTATTGGAATAAGCTGCTTTGGCATACTTGCCCAAAACGCAGCCTCTGCATACATCGTCTCGTTGGTACTTAATTCTGGAACTCCTGTGACGGTTTCTCTGAGAATTCTTAGGGCTCCATGGTGTAAGTGCCCCATCCTTCTGTGCCATAGTTCATTCAAATCTTTTTCACCACTACTGCGTATCAATGCCATTGGAGACTCTGGCTATAATTTATATAGTCTATTATTTTTGAATCCAATTTGGGCCTTCTTCTTCCAACTCGGATGTTTGACATATACTTTCTTCCCAGTGAAGTGAACATCATAGCCCTTGTTCTGTAAATGAGATACAGAGAGTAATTTCATTCCCAATCTAGGCACATGGAGCACATTGGTAGCTCGAAGCCGATCCCACTACAGTACCTCTTCCTACGGGGCTACATTTTTCCTTATTTCCCATGGTGATTTGGAAGTTCAGTTGTTCTTCTTGGTAGCTCAAGAAACATTCTCGTATTCCAATCATATGTGCAGAATCCCCGCTAGCAATATACCAAACCTCAGTGGAAGCAGAACTTGACAAGCAAGCGACTTCTTCTTCCAGTCTGGAAGCCAACACAGAACTGTCGTGATCCATTATATTCTTCATGCTTTCCTCTTTCCCTGGAGAACTGCGTGAGTCCCTTTGAGTTTATGCTCCAGCAGCATCATGTCCACGACTCATTGCAGATTCTCTAATCCTATTGCCCGATCTCAGCTCCAATACCACGTGAAAATTTCTAACATGAAATTCTACTGTAGCAACTGATTTATTTCTCCTACTTATTTTCCACAATAAGTTGTTTACAAAACCCTTCAGTAAACATTAAAGTAAATTCTACTACAGCTGTCACATAATGGCATAGAGAAAAGAACAGTGAAATACAAGCATAAGAATCAATCACATCAACACAATTGTTTTTGGACAATAGTCCCCGGAAAAAACCCAATGTGGGAAAATCGGTGCAACAGATGAGGGTTTATTTATTATTCTTCAGCAACAATCTCTTTACAAGAATGATTTTGCAAAACACAGAGAAACCTTTGTGAAAACACCTGAGATAATTTTCCTCCAATCACTGGAGAAATTCTGACACTCAAGAGACCCTCCAGCGTCCAATGTGACACCTCTGCGTCATCTTCTGCGTGAGGACTGCGTCCTTTGTTGTGCTACCTCTTTGAGCTATCTATCTACATTGTCCCTCTGATGCACTGAGTCCCCTCCTCAATCTCTGACTGATGCTGATACCCTCTTCCTTCACCCTGCAACTCTCCCTCTGAAATCGAACTCTTACTTCTAGAGACTCAACTTCCCTCAGGTTACTGAGTATTTGCTCGGTGTGTCTCCAAATGACTCTCAAGTCTTCATTTATACTTTTCCTGTTGAGATATCAACGGTCATGATATAATCTCTAATCAATGTCTAACATTAAATTAGACTTAATCCTCGTCTCTTAGAAGCTTCTCACCCATATTTACATTAATTCACTTTAATTATTTTAATTTCCTAAGTTTTAACATAGGCGCCATTAAAAATAATTAATTATTTCAATAACATGCACTCTAGGTGGAATTTCTCTAAACGATTTCTGGCTCTTGGAGATCTCTTGTGTTCTAGCCCCTCCACAAAAATTCAAAGCTAAAGCACATCCGATGCTACCCAAAAATCAACAATTTGAACACTTCATCCTCCTCCTTCAAGAAATAGATCCATGTTTTGCGAGAGACATCATCCACAAAAATTGCATGGTATAAATATCCACCCAAAGATGTTATGGGCAACATACCTGATAGATCAAAATGGACCAATTGAAGGATATCAATAGTTTGACTTTGACTTGAGGGGAATGGTCCCCTTGTATGTTTTCTAGCTGCACAACCCTAACACGCTCCTTCATGATCTAAGTTGAATTTGGGCATACCTGTGACCATCTTTCTTACATCAGGTAAGGCTTTAGAACGAAGGTGAGCAAATCTTTGGTGCCATAATTCGGATTAAAGAGAAGTATCGCACGTCATTGCTCCCAACCGACTTCCTCCAACCTGATAGAGACCTTCAACTCTAAATCCAAGAGTGAATGCAACTTTTGGGTTCCTTTCCCAAACACGAACCTTCTCATCAACGAATTTCACCTTGAAACCTTTATCTTCCATCAAAGAAATAGAGACTAGGTTCTTTTTCAGATCAGGTACATACAATACTTCATGTAAATGAAGGATTTTACCTTGATTTGAGTAAAGAGTAATAGTCCCAATTACTTTCACGAGATAAGTAGCATTATCCCCAAGTATAATCTCCATATTTGTCTTCTTTTCAATCTGTTGATTTCTGGTAGCATCAAATGTGCTCTAAGTCTCAAATTTTGCAGAGAGGCTTAGGCACATGTATTCCAAAGAATCCTGAAAGCATTTTGGGAAATTCCACCCAGAAAAAGTTTTATTAAAATAATTAATTATTTTTAAAAGGACCCTAAGTCTAAACTTAGGAAAACAAAATAATTAAAAGGCATTAATATAAACTGTGGTTGTAACTTCTAGAAGAAGACGAGGATCAAGCATAAATGATCTTAGCCATTGATTAAATTCTAATCTGGGTCGTTGAATGTCAACGAGAAGATTATTTAAGGAGGCTTGAGGATCATTTGGAAGACACACAGAGAGTTCAGAAGTTTGATTTTCTGAAGCAGAGCAGAGGTGCTGTCGGGAGAATTTCAATAGTGAGCTTTTGCGATGAGGGCAAGGATAGTTTGGTTGGAGAATCTTCTCCTGAGCCAGGATACGTAGCAGAGAGGCAGAGAGACACCAAAAGGAGGCAGCGCAGTACCCAGGAGGAGTTGATGCTAAGCCAGAAGGGCTCACGCAAAGGAAGCGCAGTGCTCCCAGCAAAAGTCTGAATATTTCTTGGGGTTTGACATCTGAGCCGGGAGGGATGACGTCAGAGCTCCGAGAGAGAAACTCGACCTAGCGCAAAGCTGACACGGAGCCTTAGAGGTTGACGTAGGGCCCACATAGGGGCAGCGCAGAAATAGCCAGGGACACGTTGGTTCAGTTGCCAGATCAGCACGGACTTGCCGGGTAGAGGGAGGTAATCTCACAAATTTCTTCTGCCAGTTTTATTTCTCTGTAACTGGATTGTCAGGAGGGCACCCAGAGTTGTATTCAAAAAACTATTGCATAATAATAAAAACCCTCAGAGCTGCTACACCGGTTTTCCCGCATTGAGTTTTTCTGGGACATTTGTCCAAAAAATACTATCACTTGTATGTATCTTTCTCTATTGTTTTGTTCTTGTTTTGGGCAAATTAATTAATTAAGTGAAGGCTACAGTTGTATTAGCTTCTATATTTTTTGTAGGGAGCAATAAATAATTTGTTTCAATAATTAACAAATAGGAGAAGTTTAATCAGTTGTTACAATAGTAAATTTGGGTGGGATTCTCGAATTTTCACATGGTATCAGAGCATTCACATGGTATCGAAGTTAGTGCATGTGAAGCAAAAAGAATAATGCCAGAGAACCTAGCGTTGAGCAGAAGAGGGAAATCAAAATAGCTGTAGGAGGCAGCAATTCGAAACCCCAGAGGGTTGATTTTCGAGGCAGTCTCTCTCTAAGTGAGTCCATAGAGAGGAAGGACTCTTAGTTCGAAAGTTTGTCGGGGCAGAGGAAGCAGCACTGAAGCCTCAGCGTGAGGAGAAGCTAGTGGGACGCAATCTTTTCTACAGGTCATTTTGTTGGGCAGAGACGTCAAAAGAGAAGGAAGAAGCACAGTTGAGGGAACCTTTCCTCAGTAAGACTTCCCACCAAGAAGTCTGTTTTCTTATTGGCTTAGTAGCAGCAGCGAGAACCAAAGAGGATATTTTTGACATTTGTGGCAGAGATGGCAACCAGTGGATTGAGGGATCATGATAGGTTGGACAGAGCATCCAACTATGTCATTTGGAAGGCAAGGATGTCATTCCTTCTAGATGAGCATGCCCTCAAGACATATGTCGACAGCTTGGTGGTTGTGCCTGCAGATGCAGATCCATTGAAGAAGTATCAAGCTGAAATGGCGAAGGCAAAAAGAATGATCCTTGACGAAGCAAAGGATCATGTTGTTTGTCACATCGCTAGTAGAGGAACTGTTAAGGAGATGTGGGATGCGTTGTCTATGTTATATCATGGATCTTCCGAGCAGTGGAAGATGTAATTGGAGCAGAAGTTGAGATCTGCTCAAATGCAGAAGGAGAGCATGTGGATCCATTCCTCACGAAGCTTCAGAAGACCCGTGATGAGTTATCTGCTGTGGGGTCTACACCTCAACACTCACAGTTGGTTAGACTAGCCCTCAATTCTACCTCAGATGAGTGGCAAGTCTTTGTCCAAAGTATCCTAGGCTAGGCGGCTTTGTCGAATTGGGATGAGATGTGGGTAGCTCTCAAGCAAGAGGAGCTAAGGAGAGACTTGGTCAAGTGTAAACTTGACGGAAGCAGCAACAGTGGGTCGAAGCCCAAGGAGGAGGAGAACGCAACCCTTGAATCTAAGGGGCAGTAGGAGCAGCGAAGGCAGAAGAAGGACGTATCAAAGATAAAGTGCTTCAAGTGTGGTGAGATGGGTCACAAAGCTACACAGTGTCCTCTCAGGAAGAAGGACAAAGATGAGAAGCACGATCCGAAGGCTGCACCCGCGAAGATAGAGGAGGAGGAGTTTCCCATGACAGCCGAGATACCTCCAGGAGGGAGGTGGGCTGATTTAAAATTGTAGTTTGAAAGAGCTACAGATGGGCAGGATCCTTGAGGAGCCCACCTCTTGGATCAATTCCTTGCTATAGGAGCCCAGATAGGAAGTAGCAGGATGGGCTAGTGTTAGATGGTGTCGAGGAGCGCCGGAGAGACAACTACACTGGCTAGGAGCTGCAGAGATTGAGCAGCACAGAGGAGAGTTGGCAGCAGTGCAGATGGCACAGAGCAATAGTCGGCAACAACGCAGTAGATTCAGAGAGTCAGCACAAAGACTAGCAGCAATCAGGCTCCAACATTCACATGGTATTGTACTGAACGCAGCTAGTTTGGTAATTTGGGATCTTTTTTTCCGTTGCTAATGGAGTAGCAACAACAGTTTGCAGTGCAGGGGCAATTGACAGTGGCAGTGGATTGTTTCCATTTGAGGGCTTTTCTCTTTCCATCATCCTTATTTCTTCTTGACTGACACTAGCCAATAATTCATCAAATCCCGGAATCCTATCATTGTTGAGGATGGTAGTGTTAAACACATCCCATTCTCTTGTAAGGCCTCCAAGTGCAATACGAGTGAGCTCCTTGTCACCAACAACTTCTCCAACAGATAGGAGATCATTCTTGATTTCAGTAATCCTAATGAAGTAGGATTGAATGAATTCTCCTCTATCCATCTTGATGTCTTTTAACTTGTTCTTGACAAAGGGGACTTGATTTGCATTATTTACTTTGAACATCCCAACGAGCTTGTCATACATCTCCTTGGATGTTTCCAAATCAGAAATATAAGCAACCCCAAATTTTAAGGATTTTTCGAGGAAATGGGGGGACGTCATAGTCATAAAAATTATAAAATTATAAATTATTAAAAATTTAATATAAACAAAAAAAAAAAAAAAAAAACAAAAAAAAAAAAAACAAAAAAACAAAAAAAGAAAAAACAAAACAACAATACAAAAAAAACAAAACAAAAAAACAAACAAAACAAAAAAACAAAAAAAAACAAAAAAACAAAAAACAAAACAAAACCAAAAAAAAAAAAAACAAAACAAAAAAAAACAAAACAAAACAAAGTCCCAAAAATATGTCAATAACTAAATAGAAAATTTTAATAATTATGAAATGTACATCTAAAGACTAAATATGATCATCATTACATATTAGACTATTATCATTTATGAATTATCATTTGACATTTTTTGCATTGTAGATCTAAAAGTAAATTACTAAATTGAATCCATCATTTGACATTACGCAATGTTCCTTCTAAATTCATCATTTGGCATGATGCAAGGCACATCTAAATTAAATTAATAAATTCATCATTTGACAATTGAACTTATGCAATACACATCAAATTTTCAAAAATGATAAAAAGTAAAATCATCATATGACAATGACATTGGCATTATGTTGAAGTCTAAAATAGCCATAAAATACTAAACTAAAAGTAAACATAGAAAGCACTGAGCAATTGAATAATATTAATAAATACTAAGTCTTAAGTTTTAATATACTTTAATTTTTTTAATTTTTGTTATTGTTTTTATTTTATTTTTCAAGTTTTAAATTTTAATATAATTTTATTTATTTATTATTTAATAAACAAATTAAGTTTTAAACAAGTTTTAATTTTTAAATATAGTTTCATTTTTTTTTTTTTTTTTTTAAGTTTTTCAAATATTTTACATTTGTATTTTTTTTATTTTTAATATTTTATAAAAAATATTAGACAAAAAAATGGGGGGACGGATACATCCCCTATCCCACCTGCAAAGGAGTCGCGTTTCGCCGCCAGAAAAACGTCCCCTTGGAGTTTCCGCAAAAAGGGGATGTAGGAGAAACGTTTCCCCAGGAGTTTCCCTGTCCGCGGAGCTTGGCGGAGCGCCGAGGCGCGTCCTCGTGGAAAACTGCTTGTTCTTTACATTAACAAGTTATTTAAATACATAAACATCAAAGTAAACACTATTGCAGCCTTAACAAACACACAGATCATGCACTGAAATAAACTAAGACAATAACACAAGGGACACCGTTATTTTTGGACAATCATCCCCGGAAAAACCCAATTCGGGAAAACCGGTGCAACATATAGAGGGTTTGTATTATTAAGAAGATTCGTGAATACAACTAGGGTGCCAGAAATGGCTCACCCAACAGAGAATATCCTTGGCAATAGTACCTCTATCAGGAGACAGATATTCCGGCAAATCAGCGACCGATTGATCAAACCCCACAGCGACTCTGGTTGTTCCCTATGCTGGTCAGTGAAAGCTACTCCAAGCACTGCTCTAGAACTACGTCATCCTCTCTCGGCTGAGGATCTGCTGATCAGCGCTCAATCTGCCCAATAGAATCTCCCCAACGCTGCCTTTGAGGCCTAGCGTCAGCCTCTGCGACTTCTATGTCTCACTGCGTCAGCCCTCTGTGTCAGCTTTATAGCCTCTGTGTCAGTCCTTCTAGGGCCTGTGCTGTCTCTCCCGGCACTGCGCTGCTTCTCTACTATGTATTCTTCAGCTTCAGATGAAAATCCCTTGTTGAACTGTCCCTCAATGCAACTCTGATCACTAACTCGATTTCCTCAGCAAACCTCGCCTTAGAAAATCGAATTCTTTGATCACTTGGCATATCTCCAACTGACCCTCAAGCCTCCTCTTATATTTTTCTTGTTGAATCTTCAACAACCGAGATTAAGTCCCTAATCAACGACTAAGATTAGAACTAGGCTGATCCTCGTTACTTAGAACTTTCTCACCCATATTTTATTAATACACAATAATATTTTTATTTTCCTAAGTTTAGACTTAGGAACTCATTAAAAATATTAATTATTTTAATAACTCCTCATCCAGGAGCAATTTCTCCAAACGATTTCTGGGTCTTGGAGATTTCATGTGCCTTAACCTTTGCACCAAATTTCATGGCTAGAGCACATCCGATGCTACCCAAAATCAACACTCCCTCTTAGCGAGGAATGTGCTCTAGCAATGCTTCACCATAGAAGCATCACATCGGTCCTCTATGTTGATGCTGGGCTTGTTGCCCCACATCCACTGCACTGCTACTTCCTATACTACTACCCATGACACTGCCACTGCCACTGCTACATCTATACTGCAACTCCCTCTCAAAAAGCTACCTCATGTTGCCCATAGCATTGTCATTGCTAGCTGCTACACTGCAACTCAGTTACTGAGAAGTAAGTAACTAACTTCACCGAAACACTGACATCCTAGTCAGTTTGGAAGCCTCGTGATTGTGAAGCTACCTCTGTTGTTATCTTGTGCTCCCTCTGCTGCCACTGCATTGCTGCAACCTCTTTTGTGCCTCTGGCACTGATGCAACCTCCACTGCGTTGCTACAATTTTCTACACTCTAGAACTGACTTTCCGCTCCATAACACCATGCTCCACCCGACACCTGTCATCATGCTACTGTCGTTAAGGGCTCCCGCAGCCATATGTCATCCAAGAGTTTGGGTAGCTCAAGGATCCTGTCGCCTTCTGTAGTCCTCTGGACTACAGCTCCATGTCTCCCCACCTCTTCTCCAGAGGCACCATGGCACAACTGTCATCAATCTTGACATCCTTCTCCATCTTTGTTGGAGCAGCCTTTGAGTCAGAAGCTTCTCCCTTTTGTTTCTTCCTGGGGCATTGAGAGGCATAATGTCCCATTTCCCCACAGTTGAAGCACTTGACCTTAGAGATGTCTTTCTTCTTCCTCTTCTGTACCCCCTGTTGTCCCGCTGATGCGAGAGCTGCATCCTCCTCCTTCTTGATTTGAACTCCCTTACCGCTACTCCCCGCCTTGGTCAATCTCTTGAGCTCTTCCTCTCAAAGCACTGCCCACATCCCCTCCCAATTGGGGAGAGTCGCTCCGCCCAAAATGCTTTCAACAAATGTGTCCCACTCCTCAGAGACTGCATTCAAGGTAGTCCTAACCATGAGCTTTGGATCTAGTGTAGTCCCCACGAAAGTAAGTTGGTCGTGAGTCCCTTGCAACCTGAGAAGGAAGGGATCTATCTCCTCCCCTTTCTGCATCTGGTATGCCCTCAACTGACTCTCCAATAACATCTTCCGTTACATGGAAGAGCCTTGGTATAAGGTGCTCAAGGTCTCCCACATCTCCCTTGCTATTGTCTTCTCAACAATATGTGGTATTACATGATCCTTGACCTTGTCTAGGATCATGCATTTTTCCTTCGCCTGGGCCTCCTTATACTTCTCATTTGCATCAGGGTCAACTGGGATAGCTATTGTTTTCAAGGCATAGTCCTTGATGCGATGTTTATCCAAGATTGCCAGGATTCTGGCCTTCCAGATGACAAAATTGGAAACCCCATCTAATCTTTCCTGATCCCTCAATCTGTTCACTGCAATCTATGCTCCTTTTCCCTAGACTCCCTCTGAGTCCTGATTTCCCTCTCGGAAATCCTTCGTCCAATCGTCGAATCACTCCTCTCCAATCCTCCCTTGCCGCTGCAACCCGGATCTAGATTTCTTGGCTAAAAATCTGTCAAGGTAGTCCTTCCCTCTACCTTGGTTCAGTCCCCTTAGACATTGTTCTGCGCCGACAGAAACAACGTCCCACTAGCTCAAATCAAAATTTGCACAACTCCCTTAGCCCTAGCAACTCGAAGAATCTGAGCCCTTCAGGCTCTGCACAATCTCTTCATGGGCTTAATCTGCTCCTCCCGGCCAACTGCGTCAATCCTTCCTGGCTAAGAAGGATGACGTGGCTCTGCATGAGGCAGATCTTCCCTCCTCTGCCTCTGCGTTGGCCCTGATGGCTGACACAACTACTGCATGGGCTCCTCCCAGCTACTGCGTCTTCCTATCCCGACTCAAAATGCTTATGCAAGCACTGCGTGAGCCTCTACGTCAACTGCATCACTCCTCCTCTTGCCTCTTCAAATCTAGACCATTATCTCTCGAGACAACTGCTTCTCTGCTGCAAATTCTCAGATTTCTTGGCTGGTGTCTTCAGTCACCTATGATCTGCAATCCCACTGATACCATGTAAAAATTCCGGAATCTAACAAATCATAAACCCTTATTGCAATTATCGGTTTACAATCTCCTACTTGTTCTTTACATTAACAAGTTATTTAATTACATAAACATCAAAGTAAAATTATTGCAACCTTCACAAATACACAAATCATGCACTGAAATAAACTAAGACAATAACACAAGGGACACCGTTATTTTTGGAAAATTGTCCCCAGAAAAACGCAATTTGGGAAAACCGATGCAGCATATAGAGGGTTTGTATTATTAAGCAGATTCATGAATACACCTAGGGTGCCAGAAATGGCTCACCCAACAGAGAATATCCTTGGCAGTAGTACCTCTAGCCGAAGACAGATATTCCAACAAATTGTGAAAATTCCTGAATCTAACACATCAGAAACCCCTACTACAATTACTGGTTTACAATCTCCTACTTGTTCTGTACATTAACAAGTTATTTAATTGCATAAACATCAAAGTAAACACTATTGCAGCCTTCACAAATATACAGATCATGCACTGAAATAAACTGAGACAATAACACAAGGGACACAGTTATTTTTGGACAATCGTTCCCGGAAAAACCAATTCAGGAAAACCGATGCAGCATATATAGGGTTTGTATTACTAAGCAGATTTCATGAATACAACTAGGGTGCCAGAAATGGCTCACCCAACAAAGAGTATTCTCGGCAATAGTATCTCTATCCAAAGACAGATATTCCGACAAATCAACAACCGGATGATCAAACCCACAGCGACTCCAGCTATTCCCTATGTTGGACAGCGAAAGCTGCTCCAAACACTGCTCTGGAACTGCGTCTCTCCTCCAGGAGTTGCATCACCCTCTCCTGGCTCAAAATACGCTGATGTGCTCCCAGTCTGCCCCATAGAATCTCCCCAACGCTACCTCTAAGGCCCGGTGTCAGCCTCTACGGATTCTATGCCACCTGCATCAGCCTTCTGCGTCCTCTGCGTCAACTCTTCGGCCTCTATGCCAGTCCTTCTAGGGCTTGTGTTGTCTCTCGAGGCACTTCGTTGCCTCTCTGCTATGTATTCTTCAGCCTCGGATGAAAATCCCTTGCTGAATTGCCCCTCACTGCGACTTTGATCACTAACTCGATTTCCTCAGCAAACCTCGCCCCATAAAATCGAATTCTTTGATCACTTGATGTATCTCCAACTGACCCTCAAGCCTCCTCTTATACTTTTCCTATTAATGAATCAACGGCCTAAATTAAGTCCCTAATCAATGGCTAAGATTATACCTAGGTTTATCATTGTCTCTTAGAACTTTCTCACCCATATTTTATTAATATACATTCATATTTTTATTTTCCTAAGTTTAGACTTAGGAACTCATTAAAAATATTAATTATTTTAATAACTCCTCATCCAGGTGGAATTTCTCCAAATGATTTCTGGGCCTTGGAGAGCTCATGTGCCTTAACCTCTCCACCAATTTTCAAGGCTAGAGCACATCCGATGCTACCCAAAATCAACAAAAATAAACAATTGTATGAACAAACCCCACAGCGACTCACCTATTCCCTATGCTGGATAGTGAAAGTTGCTCCAAGCATTGCTCTGGAACCACATCACTCCTCCAGGAGTTGTGTCACCCTCTCCCAGCTCAGGATCTACTGATCAGCTCTCAGTCTGCCCCACAAAATCTCCCCAACGCTGCCTCTGAGGCCCAGCGTCAACCTCTACAACTTCTGTGTCTCACTGCATCCTCTGCGTTAGCTTTACAGCCTCTGCATCATTCCTTCTAGGGCCCGTGTTGTCTCTCTTGGCACTGCGTTGCCTATCTGCTATGTATTCTTCAGCGTCGGATGAAAATCCCTTGCTAAACTGCCCCTCACTACAACTTTGATCACTAACTAAATTTCCTCAGCAAACCTCGCTCCAGAAAATCAAATTCTTTGATCACTTGGTGTATCTCCAACTGACCCTCAAGCCTCCTCTTATATTTTCCTTTTTGAGTCTTCAATGGTCGATATTAAGTCCCTAATCAAGGGGTAAGATTAGAACTAGCTTGATCCTCGTTACTTAGAACTTTCTCACCCACATTTTATTTATACACATTTATATTTTTATTTTCCTAGGTTTAGACTTAAGAACTCATTAAAAATATTAATTATTTTAATAACTCTTCATCCGAATGGAAATTCCCCAAACGATTTCTAGGTCTTGGAGATCTCATGCGCCTTAGCCTTTCCACCTAATTTCATGGCTAGAGCACATCCGATGCTACATCAACATGAATAGAATCAATAATAATTTTCATAGCTTCAACCTCACCTTTCTTGTACTTTGTTTGTGCAGCAGCGGATGCATTTGAAGGAGACTCCACTACCCTTCCTTTGACATAGTCCTATTGTAGCGACTATAACCACCCTCCAAAATTTTTCCTTAGCTTCGTTTTGGAGCCTCCCTTGCAACCCTCACAGCAGCATGTCTTGCTTCGTCAAGTACACAAGCTTCAGTGATTTTCTTGCACAAAGGCAGTGTGTCGATCATAGCTTGATGCATTCCCCTCACAGGCTATTCACCCAGACTTGGTCCAGCTGCAGGCTAAGAAGCTCCCCCAAGAAATTGCGCAATTCTGGAGGGCAACCAGCCTTCCCTCCATAAATTGTGCAATCCTGACTGACAACTTGTTGGGCTCCAGAATTGCGCAATTCTAGCAGTCAACACTCGCAATGAAAATTGCGCAATTTTCTCCAGCAGGACTGCTCAACCCAAAATTTGCGCAAATCTGGGCAATGGTCAACTTCTCTGCCCAGAAATTGCGCAAATCGCCTGGGCAGCCAACCCAACTTCCAGCCAGAAATGCGCATTTTCTCCCAGCATTCGAGCAGTCTCTTGCATGTGTAGCTGAGTTGACTAATTCCCTCTGGGACAGAGCAAAAATGACTTGCATGCATCGGTTGCTTCTCCCAAAGCATCATGCAAAGGCATCCCTTGTTTCAGGGATCTATTTTTAGCAATTGGAGGTTACATGCAAAGATCATTTTAGAAACCTCCCACCAAGTGTCGCTTTCCCTAGATTTGTGGCATGCGTGTCACAACCTCGATGTTATCAAAAGTCATCAACCGGACGCTGCAGAGCTCATTCCTCACATCCACCTTGCGGCTCTGACATCCCACATCACATCTAGGAGTAATCGGCACACTCAGCTCCATTGTTTTGGGGTAAGCCCGCCTTCCATGCCTTGTGTTGCATTTTTGTCTCTTTTTGTGTTTTCGCTTGTGTGAGTAATGTTTGCTTGATTTTTTTGAATGTTTGTTGTCATTTACATGTATACTAGCTTGTCCTAGCATTGTTTCAGTTTTCATTGCTATCACACTGTTGTCGCATGCATTAAACTGTTTTTCACGAATGGTCGTCGATTCGGGGACTCGCCTCACCCACATGCATGTTGTTCCGTTTTCTGAATCTGTCATTCACCGTTTGCATGCATGATCATTCACTTATGCTTACACTCAATATCACCATGCATTCGCATCACATTCGCATTCAGTTGCCCGTCGGTGAGTCTGGGCAACCTCAGTGATGCAGGGACGCAGATCACAAGGCAATTCCCCCTTCATATACCAACTATCAATCGTGGACTTATGGTTATGCCCACAATCACCTATAGAAAGCGTAGTTAATGCATTATTGCCTTAAAAACTTGGCTATACAACTTTTTAGGAATACACGGGAAAACCCGCTCAAGACACATAAACCGGACTTCAAAATAATTACACCCGCAATCATAATTATCAGCGGGTCCACACCTTCTAGCCTTTCTACAGCGTTATTCCTCCGAACTCTGCATTACACAGAAACCCATTTCGAAAGCTTAAGGCCAGAACTCAAATGGAATTAAATCCGTTGTATAAAACCCATCGGGTCCGGAGTTGGAATTAACCTTCGCGCATGTTCGCGCCCAAAATCCGTCCGATCGTCCATTCGACAGACGGTCTGATCACTCCTGGATTTCAATTCAATTAAACCACGACTCATAACCTCCTAGGGCCCGGTTTCTGGAAACTCCTTATGTCTTTTGAGGCCACCCGATAATCCACTTACCACCGTTGAAAACCGCCTTCACTACTTAACGTCTTTCCGAAGTGCGATCAGCGATTTGATCTCCGTCGTTGATCAACTATGTGATCCAACGGTCCACGCTTCATCGCCTTATCGCAATCGCTCAGGCTTGAGGTTGGGGTTCTTTGTTCCCACTTTTTTCCTCCGATGCGATATTAAACTCCGCTCCGCTCTTGCGATCTAACCCTGACCGTTGATCGTAAAGATCCAACGGTTGATGAGCATTAGCGCTTCACTTCTCCTCACTTGGTTTTTACGCCACTCTTCACCGATTTCTCTGTGTTTTGGTTTATTATGAGTTTCCTTGTCCTTCCGCCATTATGCGATGCAACTCCCTCCTGAGTTTAACTCTGCAGGTTCTTTAATTAATGTCCCTCCAAAACATTACTTGGTTCTTCAAATGGATTCAACGATCCATCTCATTCCTCTCTATTCTTCTCCTCTGCGTTTCATCTGGACTCTGCCTGCACACGCATATTATACAAAATACTCCGATCCCTACATAACTTTAACATTCAATACACGAATTTCACACTTATATAGTTTAGAACCAATCATTGTATATATATAAAACACCTAATTATACAATTTCTCTATCTCTGGCCTGATCTTCTCATGTAAATGGCCTCTTATTACAATATGCCTATAGGCTTAGAATCACACCCCTACTCTTCTAGCTTCTCTCTCGCTAACTCTTGAATTATACAAAAAGATCACAGTTTATACAAAAGTGGATTCATGAATCAATTCTGGTTCAGATCCAGAAATCTCTCACTCTCTCCTCAAAAGTCTCTTCAACTCCACTCTTTTCTAAACAAATGCTAAATCAAGCTTTCAAATCCCTCGTATCATATTCAAACCAAATAAATCTAACTATTTGGCCTGATCTCCACACAGGGAGGATCAATCAGTCACTATACCCTTTTTCTCATATTTTACAATAAATAAACACTCTTACACATTTAAATAAATAAAATTAACTAATCTCTTATCTTCCAACCCCTTGTTAGTCACAATATGTGATCATGCCATCACATTGTTGACTAAGAACTGAATGCTCCTGCATCAGACTCCCAAAGTTGAAATCTTTCATGACCTCTGGGTCATGTGTTCCTTCTGCTGATCATCCAGTATCCCAAACTTTACTTTTTAACTAGTCATCACTTTCATCATGCTGCTGACTCAATTCTTCTACCACCGTCACTTTTGTTCCTCCAGGATTCCAAATCTTATTTTGTTGTTGTCCTCTTTCCTTGCTGATACAAATTCCTTTTGTTAATTTCTCTTCCTTGTTGTCCCTCTTCTTCAATGACTTCATCTTCCACAATTTCTCAATTTCCTCCTTACGATTTGTTCTTAACTGAACTCCTCTGACATCTGTCTGCTGTACATTCTCCTTTACCATATAAATTATAAAATTTCTATCCAAATCTTCTTTGCCTCTGTCATTTACAAACTGTTGTTTGTATTCTACAGTGTCCCTTCCATTATCATTAAAGATAATCCTTTCCTCTATGTTATCAGGTTCATCTAATAATCTTTCCAGAAAAATACAAATTCCTTCATATTCAATAAGCATGTCATTTTCATATGACTCCTCCTTCCTGTATAAAACAGAATTTCCATCACAATTGCCAAATTCAAAATAACTATGGGTTTTAATCTTCATAGATAATTCTACCATCAAATCTTTATACTATTCTTCTGCATAAATTATGAAATTGTCATCAATTCTCATTCCAATACTTTCCTCTGCATTACACAGTGTTCCTTGTTCTAACACAAGGCTATCATTCAACAATTCAATAGCTAGGATTTCTTGGAGCATATCATTGTAAAGTATCATTTCATCCTCTATACTTATACCATTGCAACAAAATGATGTTGTTTTATCTTTTCCTACAACAGAAACAAAATTTTGGTTTTCTAAAGCTTCTTCATGGTTTACAGATTTATAAAAATAATCCACTTTAAAATCACAGAATTCCTGAACCTCTGCATCTGTCAACATCATTATATATTCCTTCAAAATTTCCATAGTACTTTCACTTTGATTCTCTACTGAAGATATTTAATTCTAGTTATCATCACAAACTTTCATTTTCTTATCTTCAGCTTCTTTAATCATGACAATTTCCTTGTCAATACCATCATTCTCAAAATTATTAAATACATGCTCAAAATATCTTTTTGTTTCAGCCATCTCTTCCAGTAATCTCACTTCTACATCAACATGCATAAGCACATTGTCCAATCGTTGTTCATCACCTATCAAACCTGAAAACATACACAACATGTCAGTTTCAAAAATACAAGGCTCTTCATTTCAAGCCTCAGTGATCAGCTCCTCATGCTTCTCTGAACTATTCTGATAGTTCACTAAGTTATTGAGAAATCCTTCCTCAACCTCTAATTTCTTCCTCATCAAAGAAAACTTCTGGGACTGCAACTTCTTGACTATGCTTGGCAACTTCATCATAAGTTTGTAGAATACCTTCCTGTTCTACATAATTTCTTCCAACACTCAGTTTATCCAACTAAGATAACAATGTCTCCTCTTCTTCTATGATAACACTTTGATCTTTCAAAGATTTCCTTGACTTAACTTCTTCAGCTAAGTTCTCTGTGTCAGCGTTCCTTTTCTTCACTTCACAAATCTGCAATGCATCTATTTCCTTTCCTTTTTCCATTTCCCATTGGTCTTCTATCCATGCTAAAATTCCTTCAAATATGATCCAATAAGTTTTCACTAAGAGAAGACACAACCATTTAGCCATACCTTTTAATTTCTTCCACCAATTGAAGTCTTGAAAGTCTTTATGCATCTCCTTTTGTGTTTGTCTTGCCTTTGCCCCTTTCACCTTTTCATACACAAGTTCAAATTCATTACACTGCATACCTGCAATTTTACATTCACTGAAATAATTAATCCCAAAAATATGAGATCCTCTTGTCTATGAGGATGCTACCAGCACATTCCTCTCATTCTCAACTGTTCGAAGTATTAATTTCTCAGCAAACAACTCTCTGACATGCCATTTAACTCTTCTTCCCACATAAAATCCTTGTTTCCATTTTTCTCTAATTCCTTTCAATACTAGCTTCTTCAAACGACTGAGTTCTGCCTTCATCTCAACCAACTCTATGATTATCTCTTCTTTACTCATTCCTTTGAGTCCAATTGCTTCAGCACTCTTTTTCCTCTACTTCTGACTTTCCTCTGTACCCCTGCCATGACTATCGATAGTCAATTCCATTTCTTCCTCTAGTGAACCTTCCTTGTTCACTAGTAAGCTGCAACTAGCCTTTTTCATTTCACCTGTAACAAGTCTCCTTCATACCTCACCAAACTTTCCTGAGTTTAGACTTTTGGCATTTATTGGTTCTTTCCTCGAACCTTTCACTGACTAACAATTCTACCCAGCGCTCCTCTTACTGGAATTGTTATCTCCTATCCACAATCACAATTGTGGAGCTGCCTCAACAATTTCTACCCAACCATAGTTGGAAGTTGTTCTCATCTTCTCTCGAACACTCCTTGCTTTAGGCTCTGCATCTTCAATTGCTCACTTCCTTCTTCATTCAATAATTTCATTTATTGCGGGTACTGTTGTTGGCATTATGTTTCTGGTGAGGTTATATGTTTCAGATGTTGTACTTGATGGCAACACCCATGGCATGGCTCTCAATATGGTGAGAATTAAGAAGTACGCAGGAGAACAGTTCAGAAGATGCGTACCCGCAGGTACGCCGTGCAGGGACCGCGTCCAGACACGCAGATTACCCATTCATGAGGTGCGTACCCCCAATGCACACACTTCAAGGCAGTAAAGCGCGCACACGTGGGTTTCTTATGTTTAACCCTTGGTATTTAGCCGACGGTATTGTGTTATTATGGTTTTGGCCCGTGGTATTGATCCATGATTTGAGGAAGAGCTTGCCTAGATAAAGCAAAGGAGATCATTTGGCTTGGGTATGCTTTTGGGTTGAATATCTTCAGATCTGAAATATTAGGGTTATTGTTTCAAAAAGCTTGATCTATATGAAAGTGAAGTGGAAAGCGAATCTGTGAAGGGTGATCTCTCGAGCGCTTGATCAGATCTGGGCATCCGTCTAACTGTAGCACACTAGTGATCTGCAAATTCGGCCCTAATCTGATGTACACAGGTGTTTAACGGTGCCTCTGCGTGGGTACGCAGAGCAGAAGAAGGTGAGCTGCGTGGGTACGCAGAGCAGAAGAAGGGTGACTGCGTGAGTACGCAGAGCAGAAACAGGCGAACTACGTGGGTACGCAGAGCAGCAGTGGTTCAAGTGCGTACGCACAGTAAACGTACGCGGCGCGATAGTCTTTTTGGGTGCGTGCCTACTGTGACAGTACGCGGCGCGATAGTGCATTTGGGTGCTTACTGTACGCAGCGCAGTAGAAGAAGCAGTGCGGGGTCACGCAGTGCAGCAGAAGGAACTCTGTGGGTATACGCAGAGAAGCAGAGGGTGAAGTGTGTAGCGACGCAAGCCAAAGAAAGGAAAGTTGCGTATCTGTCTCATGACTATCTGTTGACTGAATTTTTTTGTTGATAAGGTGTTCTGGGTTTAGTTCTGTGTTGTTGATCTGGTTAATGCTGTTGACTGTGAAATCTACATGTACTTGATGATCATTTGATGTTTATGGATCCAGTTTGAAAATTTATGAAAAGTGGTCCTTGAAAAGAAGTAGGGGGTTGTAGCTCCCTTCCAGGAGACACTGGAAAACGAGAGAGAGTTGTAGCTCTTTGCAGGTTGCAGCCTGCGTACTGGTAAAGGACTGCACCAGTACAAGACCATTGTAAAAGGAGTTTCTAATTTGAAAGAAAATAAAGACATATTGCAGCAGGTGGTTTTCACCCACATTGGGTTTCCACCTTATATCTGGTGTTCTTTGATGTGACTGTCTGTTTTTCTTGTTCATACTCATTATTTTATGGTACTGATATGCAAAAATAATTCAAAGTGTAAATAAAGAAGATTTGGTAAAAGAACTAGATAATACTGATTCACCCCCCCTCTCAGTATTATTTCAACAATTGGTATCAGAGCAGGTCCTTTTGAAGAAGCTTGATCGCTTGAAGGAATATCTTTCATCATGAGCAACTACGAGAGGGAA
This sequence comes from Pinus taeda, assembly GCA_000404065.3. Classification (NCBI taxonomy): domain Eukaryota; kingdom Viridiplantae; phylum Streptophyta; class Pinopsida; order Pinales; family Pinaceae; genus Pinus; species Pinus taeda. Next base: position 66,182 of record APFE030400811.1, on the reverse strand, counting down.
GCATCTATCAGGCCACCGATTTTTGATGGGACAAACTTCAATTATTGGAAGGTAAGAGTTACTACATATCTTCAATCTATTGGTACAGATGTTTGGGATATCATAGAGACATGCTACACTTTTCCTTCAGCTACTCCTACAGATGCAGCCGAAAAGAAGAAATATGAAACAAATGCTAAAGCAGTCAATACTTTGTTGGGATGCTTATCTCAAACAGAGTTTGTGAAGGTTGTGCAATATAAATCCGCAAAAGAGATATGGGACAAGATTTTCTTGAGCTATGAAGGAGATGAACAGGTAAAGCGTGTTAAACTTCAAACTCTCGGGATTCAGTATGAGACTCTCCGGATGTTTAATGATGAAAGTGTGGCTAACTATTTTCTTCGGGTAGATGAAGTTGTTAATTGTATGAAAAATTTGGGTGAAGAAATAAAAGAGGCTATTGTGGTTGAAAAGGTTCTAAAATCATTGTCCCCCAAGTTTGAATCTAAAGTATCTGCAATAGAAGAAAAAGAAAATCTACGAATTCTTACTATGTCTCAGCTACATGGAATTCTAAATGCTTATGAAATGAGAAAGGGAGGTCCATCAGATAGAAGAGAAGCTGCTTTCAAGGCATCAGGCAAAGGAGATTATTATGAAGCAAGTCACGTACCAGAGGAAGAAGAAGAAGAATCAAATTTTGTCAGAAATCTTCAAAGGGGTTCTGGAAGGTTCAGAGGTAAGTTACCTTTTAAATGCTTTTCTTGTGGAAGAGTATGTCATTATGCTGCAAAATGTCCTTATACGGATAAAGGAAAGGAACCTGCTAGATGGAACAAGAAACAGAGTGCAAGTAAGAAGCTACTACACTCATGAAGATAGTGATGGTCTATCAATAGTGATGAAGATGAACGAGGTAATGAATATAAACTGTTAATGGCATTTGAAGATGATGATTATATGGATGCTATAGATGTGGATAACCTTTTTGAAGAAATTACTAGACTCAAGAGATGTATAGAAGAAAAGAATATGATCATTGATACTCTACAATTTCAAATTGATGAAAGGAAAAACATTTTGAAAAGTTAGAAGGTGAAATTCTTGCTCTTAGAAAAGAGATTGAGAAAACAAAAGCTATTAATCTTAAGTTTGTCAAAGGATCTGAAACTCTGGATGAGATTATAAATGTACAGTGTTCTCCTCTAAACAGAACAGGTTTGGGCTATAATGGAGAAACTTCTCAAGCATCCACTTCAAAAAGTTATCTTGATGCAGCAAAAAGGAGTGAGAAAAAGCACAATGGAGACTATCAAGGAAAGCAAGGACAAATTGCAAACAAAGGCTATCAGGGGAAATATGTTTTAAGAGTGAACAAAAGCTACAACCAGCCACAGGTAAAG
>APFE030400811.1:33696-58481 GCA_000404065.3 Pinus taeda | reverse complement strand
GGAGACGCCACAGAGGCGCCATAGAAGGCGCAGTGCGGAGGCGCCACAGAAGGCGCAGTGCGAAGGCGCCACAGAAGGCATAGTGCGGAGACGCCACAGAAGCGCCACAGAAGGCGCAGTGCGGAGACGCCACAGAAGGCGCAGTGTGGAGACGCCACAGAGGCACCACAGAAGGTGCAGTGCAGAGATGCCACAGAGGCGCCACAGAAGGCGCAGTGTAGAGGCACCACAGAAGGTGCAGCTGCGGAGGTGCGCGGCGCCACAGAAGGTGAAGTGCGTAGCGACGCAGGCCAGAGAAAAGGAAATTGTGTATCTGCCTTAAGATCTTTTGTTGACTGATTTTTGTTGATAAGGTGTTTTGGGTTTAGTTTACTGTTATTGTGGATTTGGTTATCTGGGTGACTTACTGGTACTTGATGATCATTTGATATTTATGGATCAGTTTGAAAATTTATGAAAAGTGGTCCTTGAAAGAAAAGAAGTAGGGGGTTGTAGCTCCCTTCCAGGAGAGACTGGAAAACGAGAGAGAGTTGTAGCTCTCTGCAGGTTGCAGCTGCGTACTGGTAAAGGACTACACCAGTACAAGACCATTGTAAAAGGAGTTTCTAATTTGAAAGAAGATAGAGACATATTGCAGCAGGTGGTTTTCACCCACATTGGGTTTCCACCTTATATCTGGTGTTCTTTGATGTGACTGTCTTTTTTCTTGTTCATGCTCATTATTTTATGGTACTGATATGCAAAAATAATTCAAAGTGTAAATAAGGAAGATTTGGTAAAAGAACTAGATAATACTGATTCACCCCCCCTCTCAGTATTATTTTCAACAACTGTCACCTTTACTCATCTGAGAGTTCTTCTTGCTCTAACTTCTTTAACATAGCTCATATGCTATGATGTTGGTACAATTCATTCTATCTTTCAACAATTCCACTGACCTGCACAATCTTATCTCAAGATACATCAAAGTACCTTTCAAACATGCAATATTTCCTTCAAAGATGTCTTAAAACTAATTCTCATTCCATCAGTTAAATATTTGCCAAAGAATTCATCTATTCACTATTTCATTTAGACTTCCCATTCAAAAGACTCCACACAGCCAACAACTATTTCCCATTTTACTTTTCGTAATGGGCTCTTCAGTTTTCAAGATCAATTAAGATTAGATCTGAATTTCAATTATATTTACCAGTTCATGACAGACACTATCAATTCCTTCTGATAACCTGTTTGCAAGCAAATCATGTCTTGCTTCTACAAATTCCAAAATTCATTCCTTGTAGTGGTTCTTCTTTCAATCCTATTAAACCCAATCTCTGTTCTTTCAATCATCAATATCATTGCCTTCAACAATATTTTAAGCAACCTCAATCATTCTCAGTTTTCACAAAATTCTTCAAATCATTTAAATGACTTCAATGCCATAGCAAACTACTCTTCAATTCAGCTTTAATTTCTAAACCTTTCATTTCAATTTACCTTTTAAATCAAATCAATCATACAATCAACTTACACAGAAATTTCATTTTCCTGAAAGGAAAACATCTTCTCCTTTGAAATTTCAATCATTTGTTTCTTTTCAGACATTCAAAACAAATCTCTGCAAAATTATCAAAATAAACATTCTTACCAGGCCTTCATCAGAAGTTCACTACTTCCCTATTTTGATCTCTGTGTCCTTTGTAGTATGATCCCCATCTGTATCAAATTCACTTCAATGCAATTTTACATATGCTGAGATTTAAAATTCAATTTCCAAACCAATCCTTACAGAGCATTGAGCTAGCTCTAATACCACAAATGATGCAGGGACGTAGATCACAAGGCAATTCCCCCTTCATATACCAATTATCGATCGTGGACTTATGGTTATGCCCACAATCATTTATCAGAAGCGTTGTTAATGCACTATTACCTTAAAAACCTGGCTATACAACTTTTTCGGAATACACGGGAAAACTCGCTCAACACACATAAGCTGGACTTCAAAATAATTACACCCGTAATCATAATTATCGGCGGGTTCGCACCTTCCAGCCTTTCTACAGCTTTATTCCTCCGAACTCCGCATTACATAGAAACACACAGAAACCTGTTTCGAAAGCTTAAGGCCGGAACTCAAATGGAATTAAACCCACTGTATAAAACCCATCGGGTCCGGATTTGGAATTAACCTTCGTGCATGTTCGCGCTCGATATCCGTCCGATCGTCCATTCGACAGATGGTCCGATCACTATTTCAATTCAATTAAACGACGACTCATAACCTCATCGGGTCCGGTTTCTGGAAACCGCTTACGTCTTTTGAGGCCACCCGATAATCCACTTACCACCGTTGAAAACCACCTTCGCTACTTAACGTCTTTCCAAGTGCGATCAGCGATTTGATCTCCGTCGTTAATCAACTATGTGATCCAACGGTCCACGCTTCATCGCCTTATCGCAATCGCTCAGGCTTGAGGTCGGGGTTCTTTGTTCCCACTGTTTTCCTCCGATGCGATATTAAACTCCGCTCCGCTCTTGCGATCTAATCCTGACCGTTGATTGTAAAGATCCAACGGTTGATGCGCATTAGCGCTTCACTTCTCTTCACTTGGTTTTTATGCCACTCTTCAACGATTTCTCTGTGTTTTGGTTTATTCTGGATTTCCTTGTCCTTCCACCATTATGCAATGCGACTCCCTCCTGAGCTTAACTCTGCAAGTTCTTTAATTAATGTCCCTCCAAAACATTACTTGGTTCTTCAAATGGATTCAACGATCCATCTCATTCCTCTCTATTCTTCTCCTCTGTGTTTCGTCTGGACTCTGCTTGCACACGCATATTATACAGAATACTTCGATCCCTACATAACTTTAACATTCAATACACGAATTTCACACTTATATAGTTTAGAACCAATCACTGTATATATATAAAACACCTAATTATACAATTTCTCTATCTCTGGCCTGATCTTCTCATGTAAATGGCCTCTTATTACAATTTGCCCGTAGGCTTAGAATCACACCCCTTCTCTTCTAGCTTCTCTCTCGCTAACTCTTGAATTATACAAAAAGATCACAGTTTATACAAAAGTGGATTCATGAATCAATTCTGGTTCAGATCCAAAAATCTCTCACTCTCTCCGAAAAAGTCTCTTCAACTCCACTCTTTTCTAAACAAATGCTAAATCAAGCTTTCAAATCCCTCGTATCTTATTCAAACCAAATAAATCTAACTATTTGGCCTCATCTCCACACAGGGAGGATCAATCAACCACTATACCATTTTTCTCATATTTTACAATAAATAAACACTCTTACAGATTTAAATAAATAAAATTAACTAATCTCTTATCTTCCAACCCTTTGTTAGTCAACATGTGATCATGCCATCACATTGTTGACTAAGGCCTGAATGCTCATGCATCACTCGGCCCGGACTCTGCCTTCACTGAGACAGCATTGCGCAATCCTGAGAGGGTAGGCTCTGCCTTCGTCTCCAGAAATGCGCATTTCTACCCAACAGATGTTCCCCAGGCCTGCTTTGCACAATCCTAAGGGGCAGTGACTGCTGGCCTAGAAAATTGCACAATGCAGTGACTGAGCCTGCGGCCATTGCCAGCGAAGATTGCGCATTGCGCAATTCAAGCAGTTAGCAGCCAGACTTGATTGTGCATTGCGCAGTTCCAGTAGTCGGTCAGTCTCCCAGCAGCCCAGACTGTGCCTTGCGCAATCTTGGTAGTCAGTCTCCCAACCTCCCAGCCGAAATTGCGCAACCTTCATGATTAGTCACACAGGTACGTTGCAAGTCAGTTCTCAAGTTCATTTTGGTTTTCGACTAACAAATTGCTTGCCATGAGTGTTGCCATGTCACCAGGTATTGCAGGTGTTCATCTGCCTCTCAGCAGTGCAGGTACAATGGTTTCCAAGAGTGCAGAGTCGAAGACACCATTTAGAGCACACCTGGAGATGCAGTCGATCAAATGTTTATGTGCTTGCCTACTCACGAAAATATCAAGTTGTTCGTAGACAAGGACATCAAGATATGACAGTAGCAACATCACAGCGAGCAGCGTCATGAACAGCAGTTAACGGCAGCATACCGAATGCAACGAATGCAAGAGAAAAGTTGTTGACAACACAGAGGCGGAACAAAGTTGCAAGCTCAAGCAGATCCACTGATGATGAAAGAAACTTTGGAGGCTCAGGCTATGAGGTGACAACGCGACATGAAGATCGCGCGAAGACAGAGAATGGAACAAAGAAGGAATTGCATGTGCTAAAGCAGCAACTCAAGGAAGAACGTGAAGCTGCACAGACAGACGAATGAGTTGCAACAGTAACGGGAATAACAGTGGGTGCAACATGCACTCACGGATGAAACTGCACCAATACAAGTTATAGATCTATCCCAGCAGCTGGCATGGAGCAGACATGGTGAGTAGTGTTTTTGACCGCATGCAAGGGATTCAGCAGCATGCATGTCATTGTGTGCAGACATTCAATCCAACCCATTCAGCACACTCACCAAGGCGAAAACAAGAAGCAAGTCCAACTGAAGTTGAACATGCACTTCAGCAAGTTGATGCGCATGACGACCAGCACACAGTGAAGATTGGCACAGACACTATGCATCAATGTGTTGCCGTCTCAGCCACACCCAAGAAGACCATGCACATGCTATCAAACGAGTTGGATGAAGGAGCCATACCAATGTACCGGATGCAACAGAGGCAAGAGTTCGCTTCAGCAAGATGTCACCATGGGGTGCATGCACACCATCACGGATGACCAAGTTTGGCATCAACTCACCACCTTCGCCATCACAAGCATGTCAAAGAGTTGGTCTCATCCCAACAGACGGAGTGTCAGTGATGTCTTGCATGGCTTGCTCAAGCCATTTTGTCTCACATGAACACATGTGCATTGTAATGTAATGTCCTGTCAAGTGGAAGTTTGAGTTTCAATAGTTGGATGTAATAGCCATAGAGTAGATAAAGAGTCATGAGGGTAGATGAACTGTCACAAAGGGGAATGTCAAGGGTCACCCCACCCTTTGCTATAAATAAAACCTCATAACTCATTGTAAAGGTTTTTGGTCAGCCAAGCTTCCGATAAGACTATCTTGGAGAGAGCTTGGATAGTATTGTAACGCGCCTTGGCATCTCCACTGCACGGATCTAGTTCATCTCTTTGGAGGAGCAGCCAGATGTGGCTGTAACATTCCACTATTGGGGCTAGCAGGTTTACAACTTACACTTCTTTATATAATAAGAGCCAGCATATTTCATGCATATGTTGTATTGTATTCCAGTTGTCTTGTTTACTCTAAATGGCATATGTATTTGCTTCCTTACGCACGCATGTATGGATTGTTTTGTATGAGCATGTATAAATCTTTCTAAAATGTGTTGATTGGTTTAACCATTACTTTGGATTGCCAGCTGACTTGCTTTCCAGCTTGTGATGCATCTTCACTCGTGCGTTCCCTTCCCATCCAAGTACTATTACAGGTTGCCAAGGGGTGCACTCATCTCAACCCCCATGTGTTAGAACCTCTCATGCACCTTCCTTGACTCACTACAGCGGTCACACCCTTGCTACCACAGAGTTATCTTACTTGCCTGTGTGCGAAATCGCAGTCAAGGCATTACCATACAACTCACTGCTGGGACTCCTACACCAAATGGTTTGAGGTCTAATTGGGACTTCTTACTAGAGAGATCCCCTTACATGTTTGTGGGTCCAGCACCGTCAACAAGTCCATAGCATTATTTTCTTCCAAAGTCAAATCCAGAGACATCTTCCATGCATGATAGTCTGATTTGTCCTTAAGCTTGTCCTCAGATTTGAAGTAAGATTTAGTCGTCATTGGGACTAGTTTCAAGTTCTTATCCAACGGCTTCCTTTAGTGATTGCTTTTTCTTACTCTTGCTTGGGCTTTGTCTTCACCTGAGCTCTGATACCATGCTAATTTTAAATAACAATGGTATGTTCTATGCTTAGCACAATTCACTTCAATGTTCCTTTAGTAGCCCAATGACAATTTCCAAATATTTCCAGTAGAAATCACATTGACAGTATATGCAGGTAGAACATAAAAACATATGCAGAAAGCAAGCCAAGACAAGAGGACACCATATTTGGCAGATGCCAGGAAAAAACCCCAATGTGGGGAAAACCCTTTGATCAAATCTTCTTATTATTATTTGATAGTTCAGTAGAGATATAGAGAGTACAATAATCAAGTTCACTTGCCCAATAAATAGTCAAATCAGCCCTATAAAATTTTACAATCAATTTCAGCCCTAACTAGAAAATCAATGGCAAAAGATCACCAAAGCAGCTCGGTCTTCCTTGATCAAACTCGGCTTGAAGAGGAGGTCAAACACTACCCAAAATAGTTCAATCAAACCCAGTCAAAGGAGAGAGAAAATCTATTGTGATTTTTTGCATTCAAAACAGAAGTCAACCTCAAGGCAACACTGGTCAAACAGTCCCAAACACCTCGATTTTTGTGCCAATAGATGCGGTCTCAAGGGAGCGAAATTCAACCCCAAAAAACACAGTCAATCTTGGTCAATGAAGCCTGGTCAACGCTGTCTTGAAACTTTGAAATTCGGCTTGCAATTTGACCCAGAAATACGTCCTTCCATCCACACGTGAAAGAGATGTTGACTTGGGGTAGCATCAGATGTGCTCTAGCCACGAAAACTGGTAGAGTGGCTAAGGCACATGAGATCTCCAATACCCAGAAAGGGTTTGGGAAGATTCTAAACAGTTTGGGAGATATTAAAATAATTAATATTTTTAATGGAGTCCCCAAGTCTAAACTTATGGAAATTAAAATATTAATGTGAATTAATATAAAATTGTGTTAGAATAGTCCAAAAGTCATGGATCAAGCCAGATCTAATCTTAGCCGTCGATTAGGGACTTAATCTCGGCCATTGCAATGTCGACGAGAAAAGTATAAGAGGAGGCTTGAAAGTCACTTGGAGAACACATCAAGAGATCAAGATTTCGACTTTCTGGCGCTGGATTTGCTGAGAAAGTTGACAAAGTGATCAAAGTTGTAGCTAAGGGGCAGTGAATATAGAAGCAGAGAGGCAAAGATAGCACCAAGAGGATCAGCGCAGTAGCAGGAGAGAGGGACGCAGAACCACCAAAGGGTTCATGCAGAGCCAGCCAGGGCTCACGCAGAGCCAGTCAAGAGCTGCGCAGTGCCTCAGAGGGCCAGCATGGGTGACACAGAGGGCCAGAGGACTAACGTAGTACCTCCAAACGCTGACGCATGCCAAGCTAGAGTGACGTTGGGCTAACGCTGGGCCAGAGAGAGCTGACGCAATCCCTAGAGGTTGACGTTGGGGTTTCCTGGGGCAGATTGGAGCTGTGGAGCTGCTGGAGTGTTTATTCGAGGTTTCAGTGAGAACATCTGCTTCCGAGTAGAGAGGTACTACTGTTGAGATGCTTCTCTGTTGGGTGAGCCAGATTTGGCACCCAAATTGTATTCTGAAACTGCTTAATAAATCAAACCCTCAAATAGTTGCACCAGTTTTCTCGCATTGGGTTCTTCTAGGGACATTAGTCCGAAAACAACGATGTCACTTGTGTGCTTGTTTCTGTTTCCTTCAGTTGATAATCTGTAATGTGTTGAGCATACACTTGTATTTATTTCCAGTATTTACATGGTAAATAACTTATTAATTAACAGAACAAGTAGGTAGGAATAAATCAGTAAATTACATGAAGGGTTTCTAACGGGTTAGACTTAGAAATTCCAACATGGTATCAGATGGTGGTTGCAGATCACAGGAGAACTAAAGACATCAGCCAAGCAGAGCAGCGACAGCCGAAAGCAGTTGTCCCGAGTGACAGAAGTTGTTCCTAGCAGAAAAGCAGTAAGCAAGGGGTGACATAGTGCCTGCGTCATCAAGTTCGAGCCAAGACTAGGTAGCATAGAGGCTGAGGGAGGCAAAGAAAAGCTGACGCAAAGCCACGCAGAGGCCAGAAGGGCTGACGCAGTTGGCTAAGGAAGTTGATTTGCTAGTGTCGGGATTGCGCAAAGCCTAGGAGCTCTAACCTTCAGTTTGCTAGGGTTTAGGACGTTGTGGGTAAGTTGCAGAGTGGAGCTAGTAGCGTACTGTAGTCAGAGTAGTACTTAACAGGGCAAGGACAAGGAGGAGGGAGTTGCTACCGAGGATTTCTAGTCGAGAAATCCAAATCAGTGGTGCAGCTGCACTAACGATCGAAGTGGGGGCATCTCGACATTGGCAGAAGGGTTTCCAAGAGGGCAATCGAGGCTCAGTGGGAGTCACACCAGGAACTTCCAGGAGGGAAGTAGAGGAGCAACGAGATGGCAGTGAATGGGGTAAGAGACCAGGACAGACTAGATGGAGCCTCAAACTTCGTAGTTTGGAAGGCCAGAATCCTATCCATTCTAGACAGGAATCGTGTCAAGAACTTCGCCTTGAGGACGATAGTTATCTCAATTGACCCAGCTAATAACGACAAGTACGAGGAGGCAATGGCAAGGGCCAAGAGCATCATTCTTGACGGTGTCAAGGACCATGTAGTACCACATATTGCCGAAAAGGACACAGCAAATGAGATGTGGGAGGCCCTAAAGAAATTGTACCAACATACTTCTGTGCAGTGAAGGATGTTACTAGAAAATTAGTTGTGATCATACTAGATGCAGAAGGGAGAACAGATTGACCCCTTCCTCGGTTGATTGAAGGAGATCCGGGATCAGCTGACTTCCATAGGGGCCATGCCGGATCAAGAATTGATGGTGAGAACAGCCCTGAACGCAGTCTCAGAAGACTAGGAGGTGTTTGTCTAGAGCATACTGGGCAGGGCGACCCTTCCAGATTGGGAGGAAATGTGGGCTACTCTTCGCTAAGAAGAGATCAGAAGGTTGAGCAAGGTGGGAAGCAGCGGCAAGGGGATCAGGAACAAGAAGGAGGAGGAGGTGGATGTTGCCCTAGCATCTAAGGGAAAGCAGGAGAAATGGATGAACAAGGACCTCTCCAAGGTCAAATGCTTCCACTATGGGGAGCTGGGTCATTATGCGACCCAGTGTCCAAAGAAGAAGAGCAAGGGAGAGGCCTCCGAGACCGAGGTTGTGCCAGCAAGGGCAAAGAAGGAAGTGGAGACAGACGATCTGTGCCATGAGTGCACACACACCACTTCAGCAAAAGTGGGGAGACATCGAGCTGTAGTCAGACAAACTATAGGCGATGAAGGGCAGGATCCTCGAGGTACCCAACCTCTTGAATTAGACCTTGCTACGGCAGCCTCGAAGAGGAGTAGCAGTACTGGCGAATATCAATAGAGACGGATGCGGATAGAGCAACAGAGGGGGCTACAGTGCAGGATTCCCAAGACAGCGTGAGGCAACAGTGCTAGAAGAACAAGAGTGTTGCACCAGTGCAAGATGGCACAGAGAGATGTGCAACGGTGCGAGATGCATGGAGTTGTTGCAGCAGCGCAGAGGTCAGAGACGGAACACTTGTTAGCGACAGAAGGAGTCTCAACATCGAGAGTGTCTCTAGCCTGACAAAGATGTCAGAGTTAGGAGATCAGTTACTTACTTCTCAGTAACTGGGTTGCAGTGTAGCAGTTAGCAGTGACAGTGCTATGGGTAGTACGATGCAACAAGATGAGAGGGAGTTGCAGTACGGATGCAGCAGTGGAAAATGGCAGGGCCATGGGTAGCAATACAGGATGTAGCAGTGCAGATGATGGGCAGCAGGCCTAGCATCAGCAAAGGGACTGATGTTGGATGATCAGGGTGATACTCAGTGAGGAGTATTGCTAGAGCACAGTGCTCGCTAAGAGGGAGCGTTGATTTGGGGTAGTATTGGATGTGGTCTAGCCACGAAAATTGGTGGAGAGGCTAAGGCACATGACATCTCCAATACGCAGAAAGGGTTTGGGCAGATTCTGAAAATTTTGGGAGATATTAAAATAATTAATATTTTTAATGGAGTCCCTAGGTCTAAACTTAGGGAAATTAAAATATTAATGTGAATTAATATAAAATTGTGTTAGAATGGTCCAAAAGTCATGGTTCAAGCCAGATCTAATCTTAGCCGCTTATTAGGGACTTAATATCAGCCGTTGAAATGTCAACGAGAAAAGTATAAGAGGAGGCTTGAGGGTCACTTGGAGAACACACCAAGAGATCAAGATTTCGACTTTCTGGGGCTGGGTTTGCTGAGAAAGTTGAGAGACTGATCAAAGTTGCAGCTGAAGGGGCAGTGAATACAGAAGCAGAGAGGCAAAGATAGCACCGGAAGGATCAACGCAGTAACTGGAGAGAGGGACGCAGAACCAACCAAGGGTTCACGCAAAGCCAGCCAGGCCTAATGCAGAGGCAACCAGGAGCTGCACAATGCCTCAGAGGGCTAGCGTGGGTGACGGAGATGGCCAGAGGACTGACGTAGTGCCTCCAGAGGCTGACGCATGTCAAGCTAGAGTGATGTTGGGCTAACGCTGGGCCAGAGAGAGCTGACGCAGTCCCTAAGCTGACACTAGAGTTTCTTGGGGTAGATTGGAGCTGTGGAGCTGCCAGAGTGTTTATCCAAGGTTTCAGCCAGAATATCTGCTTCCGAGTAGAGAGGTATGTTGAAGTTTCTAAGTCTACTAGTTAGAAGCCCTCCATGCACTTTACTGATTTATTCCTACCTCCTTGTTCTGTTAATTAACAAGTTATTTACCATGTATATATTGAAAATAAATACAAGTGCATGCTCAACATATTACAGATCATCAACTGAAGGAAACAGAAACAAGCACACAAATGATGCCATTATTTTTGGACTAATGTCCCCGGAAAAATCCAATGCGGGAAAACTGGTGCAACTATCTCAGGGTTTTATTATTAAGCATCTCTTTTCTAAGTACACTGGGTGCCAAACTGGCTAACCCGACAAAGATAAAAAATCTGGCAGCAATACCTCTCTTCAAAAACAGGTATCCGGAAAGCCTACTCCATGAAATCCCTCTCCAACACAATCTAAAGCTCAGCGTCAGCCCTGCTGGCCTCTGCGTCAACCTGAAACCCTCTGCATTAGCCTACTGAGGCTCTGCGCAATCTCTCTGGCTCTCTGCTTCACTCCTGCAGCCTCTACGTGGATGACGCAAGCCCTTCTGGCTTTGCGTAGTCTCTGCTACTTCTGCGTGGCTCCCTCTGGCTTTGCATCTGCCTCTCTCTGCTTCTGCGCTGGTCTCTTGGCACTGTCCCTACCTCTCTGCCTTGTCCTCAATGCCTCTCGCTGCGACTAATCACTGATTCTATCTCTCTTAGCAAACCCCGCTCTAAAGAATAGAATGATTGATCACTCTGGTGTGTTTTCCAAGTGAGACTCAAGCCTCCTCTTATACTTTTCTCATTAACATATCAACGGCCGAGATTAAGTCCCTAATCGACGGCTAAGATTAGATCTGGTTTGATCCATGTCTTTTGGACCATTCTAACACAGTTTTATATTAATCCACATTAATATTTTAATTTCCCTAAGTTTAGACTTAGGGACTCCATTAAAAATATTAATTATTTTAATATCTATCAAACTGTTTAGAATCTTCCCAAACCCTTTCTGAGTATTGGAGATCTCATGTGCCCTAACCTCTCCACCAAATTCGTGGCTAGAGAACATCCGACGCTACCCCAAATCAACAAGGTATACTACCGAGATTTTTCTATGTTGGGTGAGCCAGATTTGGCACCCAGATTGTATTCTGAAACTGCTTAATATATCAAACCCTCAAATAGTTGCACCAGTTTTCCCACATTGGGTTTTTTCGGGGACATTAGTCCAAAAACAACAGTGTCACTTGTGTGCTTGTTTCTGTTTCCTTCAGTTGATGATCTGGTAATGGCCTGAGCATGTACTTGTATTTATTTTCGGTATTTGCATGGTAAATAACTTGTTAATTAATAGAACAAGTAGATAGGAATAAATCAGTAAAGTACATGAAGGGTTTCTGACGGGTTAGACTTAGAAATTCCAACAAGAGAGAGAGAGAGAGTTGATCTTCAAGCTGTACGAACCAATCAGACTTGGAGAGAGAAGAAATGATGAGTGAGTGATGTCCAAATGAGGAGAGAGGCCACTCCTATTTATACAATTCAATGAGGGTGAAAGGACACGTCTATTGGGCTTCTTAAGCCTACATTAAGCTGAGGTCGACCTTAACAATTTGTGCATGAGAGAGAATAAATTCAAAATTCCACTTCTGCTCGTCTGAATGGCATGATCTTTATATCAAATTTCAATCTTTCGAAAAGAGGAATCCAATGCAATAATCATCTCCATCATATGAGTTGTCCTAAGGTGGAATTTGGCCCTAGTTTCCAATTTTAACAAATGGGCCTCCACAGCAGTAGACAAGACTCCATGGATCCCCATAAATGTTTAGAGATAGCTCGAGATTCACCTTTTGGACAAGGAAGATGCACCTGGTTCACCTTTGCTCATCCAACCCCACAGTTTTACCATGCACTTAGCAGATGAACCAAGACTTGTATGTTGATGTGGGATCGCTTGCATCATCATCTAAGTCATTACAGATGGTCTACAGGCATCTTTGACTTACTTGGAGACCCATGAGGTCACTTGTGTGCCCTCACACCCACCGAGAGCACCATGGGTTTATTATGTGGAGAACAAGGGGCCAAACCCTTGTCCATTACTTTTGGAAGTCTTATTCATCATTATGGCACTTATGGACTTCATCAGGCTTCTTTGAGAGCCCAACAACATGTATTATTGATCATTCGACCTCTTGAGAGCCTTGTTATTTTGTTTATCAGCTAGTGTGGTGGGCTTGTCACCAAAGGTTAGTTATTTGCACATTATTTTTATTTTAGGGGCTAATCTAAGCTCAAATAACTAGCTCGAACTCATTAGGAGTGTATAAATACAAATGATGAGAGTTCATTTCTCATCATTACTTGGTTTGGACTTGTGTCTCTCTTGATATTTATGCTATTCCTTCTTGGTGGACGAAATTTTGGAGAGTGGATGAATTTTGATGTATGGATTGTCTTTTCTTATCTTGGAGCTTCATGATTGGCAAGTTTATTGGTGGTTGGATATATTCTCTTACATGTAAGTACAAATTTAATGCTATTTATTCTCTTACTTTGTCACATGCATTGAAGATGAGATTTTTGCTTTACTAGGGCTAGTTGTTGCATGCATTTACTGTGAAATTATGGAATTATGTTTCTATATAGCATATCTCTATGTATGGGCCATGTATGTTCAACGAATTCTCCTGGGGATATTTCTATGGTTGAATTTATCTTGACAAGCCACCTTACCTTGCAAAACGGCGTATAAAAGCTTTAAGGTCACTCTCCTTTGCCCTAATGACAAGTGAAGTTGATCTTAGAGCCTCCTTGACCTAGAAACGAAATCCATTTTCATATTTGTCTCGACTCCAATCTCCCCAAAGGATTAGGCACTGGTCTACCATAAGGTGATCACTTAAAGAATCATTTTTCTTCACCTCTCTTTCTTTATTCTAGGTCTAGCCACATTAGGGCTCTTAGGGCATCATTTTCTCGACAAACCACCCACAGAAAAATTTCAATCTCTTGGCATGTACTGCGCTGGTGTCTCTCCTAGGCCTCCTCCAAATTTGAGGGAATTCCGACGGTGGGGTTGTGAGATATTCCAAGCCCTAGCCTCGAGATTGGTTTTTGCCCTAAATTTCCCTAAGCTAGTTCCTCATAGGGATGATTTTGCACCTTTGAGTGAAAATCACTTCTTCTTTGATCCCCTTCTCCTCCTTGTTTAGGTCAAATCTATCATTGGTTGCTAAACTCCTTCCTCTTGACCTAACCTAGGTCCACTTGGCCCTGTGTATTCCCATACCTTGTCAAAGTCAACTCTTCAAAAACCACTTGGGAAACCAAGTTCAACAAGGATTTTAGGGTTTGAGAAGCTACTTTACAATGCACATTCCTTAAACCTAGCCCTCAAGTCCTCATCCCCTTCTCCTAGAAAGCCTTATACCTTGCTTAAGAAGCAAGCAAGTCCCATTCTTGAGCCTACCCTAGGAATGGGCCCCTGAGATCACTTCAAAGTTCACACCCATCTTAGTTAATCTATCCTTCATAAGTGATTCTCTATATATCGGGTCTCCTCCCATCGACGAAAGTCCGTAAAGAGTAGGAAGCTTTAGATGTGGTGACATTGGGCTTTAGCTTCATTGTTGCTCTTGACCTAGGACCTTGTACTAGTTTGAGCAGTAACAGGGACTACCCCCCATAGCTTGCTATTAGGAGACAGCTAAAACAAAGAGGTCAGCCCCCGACCTGATTCATTGTCGTAGTGCCTGTACAATCTGAGCAACAACATTGCCATAAGACCTAGAGTGCCTAGTGAGGCTATGCACTAGGGTGCTAGATTTTGCAGTAACATGAACCTTTCTTCCTTAGCCTTAAAGTGAGGCAAGGCCACCATGGTGATAGTGGGTGGCTTGCCTAGGACTTTCCTCTTGGCTCTCCCGCTAAAGTTAGCAGTTTTCTTCTTGGGTAAGAGCCTAAATCACAATAGTAACCTACCGAACAAGGAAGGTAAAACGAGTATGCAACAAGTGGTATCAAAGCAAAATTTTGTGGTTTTGGTATCCCACTAACCAATGAAGGGCAAATACATACACTACTATATCATACTTTATTTAGCATAACACATTTAGTTTAGCATCTAGCTTGAAATGACTTCAATATTTTAACTAAGTCACATGTGTTTGTAGTTACATATAATGTCCGTTGCTTCTTATGTAACAAATCATTTTGGTGTATCTCATTGTTAATATTGTATGTGTCAAATCTACCCCTCTGCCATTATCTTTTGCAAAAGTGTGTGTCTATGCAATCCTTTTAGAAATAGCCAGTTATTCAGACCATTTATTTTCTCATTATTGTAAAAATTAGCAGTGACCACTGTAACAGAAGTACAAAGCATAAGAACCAGAAGACAGTTTGATCAAGTATCCAACTCTACACTATCCATATACCTGCATCTAGATTTGCCTTGATAAAGGTATTGTAGGCAATCCGGTCAAGTACAATTTCATCCTCAGTGGATTTCCGAATAAGTCCCTCAGCTTCTTTAAACTTACCTATACAAAAAATATCAGATAAAGATTAATATTAGATTGCCAACGAACCAAAACATAAAGCTAATGCAGAAAACACATGCATTCAATTCACTGGGTGAAATTTGTGATTATGAACATCGAACATTTCCACTAGCTTGAGTAGGTTGATATCTAGGAACTAAAGAATAGCTAGAGATTCCAATGAACATAGTAGTCTAATAAGGAAACATCTGAGTTGTGCTTCTAAGTTGGAGAATAATGATGTCTACATGAACAAGAAAGGGAATTATATGAAACTACAGAAACATTCTAAATTGTGATTAAAGCATCAGCCCCAATTGTGTCCTTTAGCAAAAGAGCTAACGCAACCACTAACATAAAAGAATGTAGACAGAAACCTCAACACCGAGCAGTCTTTAAAACTAAAAACTACTATGAGGACAAATACTTCATGGTATTCTAACAGGGTATTACTTAAGACAGAAACAGCCATTCAAGAAAAAAGATACTTAAAAATGATATCAACCTAAGTGAAATCTCACACTTCACATAAAGTTGTGTCCTGTCTGCCCTTAGAGACACTATAAACATATGCTTTAACTAACATAGAAATGGGAATATATAAATAAGAGAACACCCCAACTAAAGTCTTTTCCAATAAACACAGCAATAGTTATAAAGCCTGTTACCCACAAAAAGTGGGTGACCCCATAGGAGAATTTTGTTCCTAGATTTGTCTTCAACTGGCTACCAATAGCCCCTGACAGCCACCAGTGTAGCCGATGTATTGTGCCATTTGATCTCTGCTCCCTGAATCAGTCATATGCCCCCTCGCCCATCTATCGACAGCCTATGGTTGAAGGTGGACAATCTAATCCTAAAGGTATGTTTTTCATTGTGCAATCAGGGGCTTATGCTTGCTTTTCCTTGGGCATATTGGGCATGGATTATTCGGTGACTATGAAGAAGGAAGGGTTTTGACTATAGTTTTGTTCCCTCACCTTAAATGGGGGGTTAATCCTCAATCCTAGTCCAATGGGATCTCCCCTATTGGCCTATGGCTTCAAAAAAGGCACTACTTGGGAAACCCTAATTTTGGTAGAGCGGTCCCATTTTTCCCATTTCACATTTTTCACTTCCCTCCGCACATTACAAACCCTATTTCATCATCTTCCCTCTCTCAGTCCACAAGGCACTGGTACACCCCCTCCCCTTGTCCACATGTTTGGGTCTGGCCTAGAAATGTTGCCCCGGAGGTTGATGCAACTAAAAAACAGTTAAATGCATATCATGGCCACAAGCAAGAAACAAAAGAAAAAAATATTATAAAATGCAAAAGATTGTCGGGACATTAAAATAGAACATGGGTAGAAGCCAAACATGAGCTCTACCCCTTATCATTATAGCCATCACCCTGGTTCCTAGGGCCCCATGAGTGCACATCGCAACTCATGAATGTCAAAACGAAGTGCGAGACGACGGGGAGCCAAGAGACATAGCTCAGGCCTACAGTCATGCAGGGCTCTAGGGCAAAGACAAGCCGAACCAAACCAGCCCAACCGAAAGGTGAGACGACCCATGTTGGTGTTGGGACGACCCGCGGTAGGGTAGTAGGGTGGCCTGGTGGGGTCAACAAGTTTGGAACATATTTTCTGTAATATCCCATTTTAATTTTGATTGGAATTAACAAGGCATTTGCTTCAGAAAATTATAGCATGCATTTTCATTCCAAAATACACCATAAAATGCACAGAATTTGACATGATATATATTGCCAGCAATATAATTAAGTTTGCAAATAAACCCAGATATTATCTGCAAGTCAAAATTAACATGAAAAAGTTGAACAAAATTCGTCCTTATTATATTAATAGAGTTCTAGGAACCTACTACAAACATCAGCAAACGGTTGAATCGTTGACAATAGCTAAAAACTTGCTCCAAAATAAGCAATATGGCCTCCCAAAATATCTACTACAATTGTGAATATGGCCTCCCAAAGCTACAGTTGGAACTGAAGCTCAAATTGGACATTTGTGTGATCCCTACCACCAATACCTAGAACTGCTCTAGATTTCTGGATGAAATCTCCTCAATAGTGGGTTGTGTTTTCGTCCTATTACCACAAAACCTAATAGACCTTGGAGAGAGAAACCCTACAAGACAAAAGCTAGACAAAGTGCTAACGATGGGGTAGAGGCCCAATGTCATCTCAACCAAAAACCCCTACTCTTCATAGGTTTTCACCGATGGGAGGAATGCCAAAAACAGAGGAAGAGATCAATTATAAAATGGATAGGTTGTAGATAAGGTATAAGATGATCTCACTATGGCTCGTTCAAGAGAGAGACACAATATAAGTTCAAAGGCTTCCCCAAAGAAGCAATTCGCTCGCAATGAAAAGACCCAGAAAAGGGAGGTACAAGACCTAGGGTTTGTTAGTTTTTGGTAATAGCATACAAGTGTTCTAGTCCCTATGGTGTCTAAGAGGCTAAGGAACACAAGATCTCCAAACCCAGAAAAGGTTTCGCAAGAAAAGCCTTAGAAACACCTCAAATAAATTAATTAACCAATAATTAAATATTTCCTAAGTCTAACTTAGGAAAATTGGTTAGTTAAATTAGATTAATTGAGGGAAATCGATTTTTCTCTAGACTTCTAGAAAAGTGAATTGATGGAGTCAAGATGATCAAGGCCATCGATTGATGTGATCATGGTCGTTGGTTGCCCAACAAAAGATTATAAGAGCAAGTTGATGGGGTTTGGAGAAGGCACGTGTTAAAAATATGCAACTGCGGTCAAATTCCACTTTGAACAACTCATTTAATCGAGATAATGATTGCATTGAATTCCTCTTTTCGAGAAGAACAAAATCGACCTAAAGATCACTCAAATCGGATATGGGAAGTGTACTTACGAAGAAAATCGCACATGTGCATATTTGATAAGGTCAGCCCTAAAGAAAAATGGACACCCTTAGAAGGCTATAAATACAAGTGACCTCTACCTCATTTGAACATCATAATGAGACACTCTTCTATCTTGGGTTTTTGGCTCGCATAGGTCTAAGGCTCGTCCGCATAGGAATAGGTTCGCTCAAAGATGAAATAGCAGGGTCTGAATCTCGCATTTTTGTTTTAGGGTTTTGGGCCTCAGTCGCAGGGACAGGACAAAGAGATCTCGACTGCAATCGCTCACTACTATTGAATTTCCACGACCTTGGGTCTAGGTTAGAGTCTTAAAATCACTGACGCTACCAAACCAAGGATCTCAACCATAAACTACTTTGCACAGCGGAAATATAAAGCAGTAAATCACACATGCACAAATATACACAGTTTTTAAAAAATTATACAATATGTACAACCCCAATCTTCGTTATATTAAACCAAATTTGAATAATACAACAGTCTATGGTATACAAGATACAATGACAAACCTGGTGCGCAAACTCGATGTCGTATCTTGTCCTGTCAGTCCTTCACTTCCGCACTGCTCACTAGCTGCCCCTTACTCTTTCAAAGGAAAACACATAGACTCCAGGAGGGCTGCCACCTAACACTACTGCAAGTCACTTCTGTAGCATGTACACAGGCTAATCCAATATGCTCTCTAGGTAGGCCTAATTCCCGAGCTCCAAACTGTTGGCTAGCAGTCACCTTTGTCCATCAAAGTACTACACTTTGGCACCAAACTTCACCCAACCTTCAACTCCTCTTTGTCACTTCAAGATAGCTCATCTAGGGCTACTTTGGGCTATCAACACGCTGCCCTCCACCATACCAGCAATTCCCAATCCTCCACTGCGGAATCTGCTCCTAATTGGGGTTACTTATCGCTCAAGACAATCCCAATACACAGCTCCCATAGGCTGCTCCAATAATATGATCCAAAATCGGTCACAAACTATGACCCAACAAGATGCACCCAAAATGCATACTCTAGCTCATTGTTTAAGGTATGCTCCAACATTGCAATTCTGGACTAGTTAGGGCATACATCACAGTCCCTAACAACCGTCAAATCTGGCCTAGAATTTCTCTCCGTCGCTGATGTTGCCCTTCAATGGGAGGCTGCCCCTCCACGTTGCTCCTTTAGGGCAGTTTCAAGCCCTTGTACATAAGTTTGCCATCCTAAATGACAACGACACCCTATAGGTGTATAGACAGATCTGCGGCAACCTCTTATGAGGACTATCCACCTATCAGTAAGACCTTAAACTCATGTTCCTTGCCTTGGCCCTCTTACAAGGTCTCTTGGCCCTTCTAATAGCTCCTCGACCCTCCTGAAATGACCCAAAGACAGTCACCTTACCTCGTTGTTCTTGACCTATACTTGGTGCGGCTAAAACAGAAAATTATCTCTCTCTACAAGCTCTTCTCTTGTGTATATGTTACACAAATGGATGAGGAATTGTCCTCCACTCCACCTCTTATTTATACACATAAAGAGGGATCCAAAACATCATCTTTAGGGATTGTCCAACTGTCATAAGCCTAAAATAACCATAGGCCAACCTTGACACATATGGTGTCAACCCCAAAAATTACTTCAAAAATTCACATCTCCACTTCTACAACTCGAATTTGACGATTCTCGAAGCGTTGGATTCTCCTTTCCGCCCTATATCATCTCATGCCATCACATGTAGAAATGTGCTCATGGAAATGCCAAAAACACGATTGGGTGCAAAACCCCATACCTAGGTTCCATGCCCACAAGTGACTCTTGTGGCGCTTTGCCCTCCAAACCTCGAACCCTAGGGCTCGGAGTACCTCCCAAGCTACACAAATCAACAACTACCAGGCTCATCCGTGCGACCGAAGCATCCCAGTCGCACGCACAGCTCGCCCTCCGTGAAACCGACATCAAGGGTTTCAGAATTTCAATGGCAGACTGCAGTTGCTCACTTGTAGGCTCCAGAGAGCGACTAGAAGCATCCCTGTCGCATGCATGACTCCTTCGTGCGATCGAGACCTAAATGATGGAATTTCAGTTGTCCGAATATTTCACTCAATGACCGTAGTGTTCGGCAATTGACCACAGACAAGGACAATTCATTACAGGCTTCAAGATCAAAGTTTTAAGTATAAGCATTGTTGGGTTCATTTCAGGGGTATTGTGTAGTTATTTTTTGCTTAATAATTGTATGGATGAAGATATGGATCATTGTACTCTCTTTTTTTGAATCATTCGATGACAATCTAATAAGAAGAAGAATTTGAAAGGGTTTTCCCCATAGTCGGTTTTTCCCTAGTCTCCAACCAATCCCGGTGTCTCTGTGTGAATGATTTTCTTCTATTGTTCCTTTATGTTCCGTTGCATTCATGATGATAATAACATTGTTCTTTCTATATAATTTCATATGTTGCTGAATAATGATGTAAATCTGAATAATGTTATGATGGTATGTTGGAATTTCTAAGTCTAATTGTTAGAAAGCCTTCCTGTACTTTCTGATTTATTTCTTCCTACTTATTCTGTTAATTAACAAGTTATTTACCATGTAAATACTGAAAATAAATACAAGTACAGTATCAACACACACAGATCATCAACTGAAGGAAAAACAAGCACACAAGTGACACCATTATTTTTGGACTAATGTCCCCAGAAAAACCTAATACAGGAAAACCGGTGCAGCTATTTGAGGGTTTGATTTATTAAGCAGTGTCAAAACCCAACAGAGAAAAATCTCGGCAACAGTACCTCTCAGTCAGAGACAGATATCAGCCCCAATCTGCTCCACAAAATCTCCTTGTGTCAGCGTCTCTGGCCCAGTGTTTGCCCAGTGTCAGCCCCTCTGGCCCAACGTCAGCCTCTCTGGCCCAGCATCAGCCTCTCCAGACTCTGTGTCAGCCTCAAGAGCCTCTGCGTCTCCCACGCTAGCCCTCCTCAGCCTCTACACAGCTCTTGGTTGCCTTTGGCTGCTTCTGCATGGCCTCTAGCTGGCTCTACGTCAACCCTCTCCCAGCTTCTGCGCTGATGCTCCCGGTACTATTTTTGCCTCTCTGCTACTACATTCACTGCCCCTCAACTGCAACTCTAATCACTCCTTCGACTTCCTCAGCAAGCCCTACCCCAGAAAATCGAACTCTTGATCAACTTGGTGTGTTCTCCAAGTGACCCTCAAGCCTCCTCTTATATTTTTCTCATTGACAAATCAATAGTCAAGATTAAGTCCCTAATCAATGGCTAAGATTAGATCTGGCTTGATCCATGACTTTTGGACCATTCTAACACAGTTTTATATTAATACACATTAATATTTTATTTTCCCTAATTTTAGACTTAGGGACTCCATTAAAAATATTAATTATTTTAATATCTCCCAAACTGTTTAGAATCTGCCTAAACCGTTTCTGGGTATAGGAGATCTCATGTGTCGTAGCCTCTCTACCAATTTTCATGGCTAGAGCACATCCGATGCTACCCCAAATCAACATGATATAATGGTATACTTGATGTTTATCTAACATCTATCACCTTTTGGATATCTTGATCCCATAAAGAAGGTTAGCACCTTGATTCTAGTAGATGCTAACTTGACACTATTGATATTGTTTGTGAAAAGCATGGTAGCCATGATGATAGAAGTATAACAATGAGATTGATATTTAGGATCTTTTGTTGACCATGGTTATGTTTTGATGTGTTTAGTCATTATGGCATATGGTAAAATTGAATTCCCTTACTTGATGGATTGAGTTATGTAGCAAACAAGTAATGTTGTGATCACGATTCTTGAAAACTACTCCTATTAGCTATTTGACACTAACCCTTGATGACAGATTAATGTCATGATGTAATCGTGAAGTAGCTGATGATAACATGATATGATTATGATAAATATGTGATATGGTCTGACTTTATGATCTAATAGATCTGCTGATGCATGACAGTATTATAGACAGGTTGATGGCATGAATGAAGATGACTGAAGTGGATTCCCATTCAGAGCGAGAATCTCTCCATAAGATCCTTACTCCTATTATCTTTTGCATTATATGTATAGAAGATTCTTTACTACTGAAGTATGATTTGTGGACATGAATAAACAAATATCAGATATTGTTGGTTTGCATCAAAGTTTTGATATGAGAAGAGAGTTTTCACTTACCCTGAGCCACAGTTGCACGGAACAAATCTTACAAGTGAAACTATAGCTTCTTAGCCACACTAAAATAAGCTCAAGAGTGCAACTGTAGTGTCCCAAACACACAGAAGAAGGCCTATGGATGCAGTTATGTCTGCAGGACACAAAAATGAAGTTTTGTGCATGAAATTAGATGTTCACATAGAGGATGCCAATCCTACAGACATGGAGCAAACAACAGAAAGTTCTATGAGTAGGGAAGTTTGAATGACTTACTAGAATGTGAATATGTTGACTAAACTTGTGTTTGCAGGTGACCGGGATATGCATATTGTGATTTATCCATTGAGGCTAGTGTATGTCATTATTTGCTACAAGGGTTTGGCATGATTTGGCTAATTGTTATAGATGAGCATTGTTTGGAGTTTGACATGATGCTTGATAATGACTTAGAACTGATTGAGATATGTTTTGGACTATAGATCTCACTATGATAGCAAATTTGGGATTTGGCGACTAATGATTTGCCTTGATAACAATGCTATATGGGCATAATGACCTTCAGTGACTAATATTGGTATTCGATAATGGTTTTGTTTTGGCCTCAACGTTCTTAGCACAATGGTTGAAGTATTGACAATTGTGATTCAGTATGAAGTAACCTCACGATAAGTAGATGGAACCCGCATGACTTATTCTTAGTGTATGCATTTGCATCTAGTGACTTATATTATAATCATGAGAATGATTTGATGAAGTTTTGATATTGCTTGGTAAATGACAACTTGTTGGCATGATAATAGATCAAGTCATGACTTGATGAGAGCTCTACCTATCACCTGGTCTAAACAATTGATACTATGATATTGGCGATTTTGATATTAGTTATGATCTAGCATCTAAACTTTGATAAGATGACTTAGTTGATTTGATTGTACCAAATTGATTTATGTAAGACTAATATTATTGGTTTGGTAAAGTGTTATGTTTGCAGAAAGCATTGTATGAAGAAAGCTCCTCGAACTTGATGTGTCTGCATTAATAGTGATCTTGCAAAGCCAAGATAATGTGTCGATCCAAACCTCTACTTCAAAAGTGGTCCAAGATCAATTGTGATTCAGTATGAAGTAACCTCACGATAAGTAGATGGAACCTGCATGACTTATTCTTAGTGTATGCATTTGCATCTAGTGACTTATATTCTGATCATGAGAATGACTTGATGAAGTTTTGATATTGCTTGGTAAATGACAACTTGTTGGCATGATAATAGATCAAGTCATGAATTGATGAGAGTTCTACCTATCACCTGGTCTAAACAATTGATACTATGATATTGACGATTTTGATATTAGTTATGATCTAGCATCTAAACTTTGATAAGATGACTTAGTTGATTTGATTGTACCAAATTGATTTATGTAAGACTGATATTATTGGTTTGGTAAAATGTTATGTTTGCAGAAAGCATTGTATGAAGCAAGCTCCTCAAACTTGATGTGTCTGCATTAACAGTTATCTGGCAAAGCCAGGATAATGTGTCGATCCAAACCTCTACTTCAAAAGTGGTCCAAGATATGACTTTGATTTTGGTTTTGATTTTATATAGTGATGGTCTACTCTTGATAGGTAATGAGCCTCTGATGATCAAAGTAAGAGGGAGTTGGCTTCTGAAGCTCGAAATAATGAATCTTGGCATGATGAATCGATTTCTGAAGTTGGGAAAAGAAAATCTATATTAAGTATTGAATAATTGTTGGAAACTGGAAATGCAAATCCTTGGACACTCTGATTGATTTCAAAAGGTTGTAAGGAGATATTGTTGAACTCAGCTTGGCAACCAACAAATGATTGAAGCATTGATGTTCTCTTTTATCACTCGTCCATATACATATATAGTGTACATAGAACCTGAGTCGTTTCATGATTGAGCCGTTTCATACACATTGAGTTGTCGTCGAGGACCCTTCACGATATTTGCATGGGACAATCATTTTTTGATCTGAGATATTTTTCTATGATATGTGACTGCATTGATGTACTGATGATGTTTGGGATTATTATGTGAAAATTACTAGACTCGAAGGAACCCCTACTGTAGCAAATCTGAATGTACTTCACCTACCTGATTGTTTAACATACATTATCAAGTTATTCTTCTGAATACTGAAGAAAATTACTTTTGCAGCCTACATTGACTAAACATTTGATCTCATGAAACAGAAAACAGAGCAAAGAACAAGATACATAGGACACACTTATTTTTGGACACAATAGTCCCTAGAAAAACCCAATGTGGGAAGACCGATGCAGCAGCTTTGAGCGTTTATTATTATGCAGGACTAAGTTGCAGGAAACGTGGGCCTAGGGGTCGTTTCCCTGGGGAAACGAAACGGAAACGCGTTTCCCCGTACCGTACGGCGTGGAAACGCGTTTCCGTACGTACAGGCGCGTTTCCCGAAATGGAAACTCGCCCGTACGTACGGAAACGCATTTCCACACCGTACGGGCCACGTTTCCATCAAATTGACACTTGTTTTTTAAATTTTTTTTTTGCTAATTAATTTTTAATTAGTTTA